>APFE031269479.1:0-12033 GCA_000404065.3 Pinus taeda | reverse complement strand
TGTTGCATGTCCCCACATAGACTTCAAGTTTGATTTTCCTTAACAAATTAACTCAAGATGAATTAATTAATTAATTTACAAACTGTTGCTAAGATCAAATTCAAATTTTACTTCACTATTTTAGTATAGGGACTAACTAAAATAGGAAGGTATCTTGAAATGCTATTTTTAGCACTTCCACTTTTTCATCCATTGTTGCTAAGATCAACACTGGCTGAACTGCTATTTATAGCAGTGCTATTTTTAGCAATTATATTTTTAGCATTTCTTGTTGCTATTTTCAACACTTGAGGTGATCTAATGGCCTTCCAACATGACATGGACATCACACATGTGGAAGCTCCCTCATCAATAATTGTTCAGAAGATGTTGTTATTTCGATATGTAGACTTTATCTGAAAATTCATATGATGGGGGAGTCTCTTTTTTATGCTTTACATATAAAAAATAAGCACAAGAGAATTCTTTGGATCTATTGCTCAGATTGCTAAGAGTAATGCACTCCTTTGAGCGGGGCACGACTGGAGTACCTCTAAAATTAACATAGCAGAAGGAATCTGAGCCAGATCTTCTACAATTGAGTAGTTCTGGGCTACCCTAGGATTAAGGTTAATGGTCGGCGCTTTGCAGAGCCTTTCAAAATCTAAGGTATAGACTCAATAGAGGGCCTCTCAATATGGAGCGGCTCTAAGGCATCAGAAGTAGACTTAGCCTTAGATGAATTTGATTCACCATAATCACGCGATCGTGTAGCGATGTCGATATGAGAACTCATCATGTAGAAATTTGACGAATTATCCCCTTCCTGGTTGCCCCTGCGGGGTACTAGCATTAGAGTTTGTACCAGCAAGTAATTGTTGCTCTTGGGGAAAAGGGTTAGTGAGGATAGCCTGGGAGCTAGAGGACCCCTGCTGCACCAACAAGCATTGAGCGTCTTGGATCTTAGGGTAGAGATGAGTCAAATGCTCCCCATTGCATAACTTGCATGGAAAATTTACTTTTTTCTTGGACTCTTTCCTACCCCCTCTAGCATCATTGTCGGGTTTGTTTACATTGCCCTTCCCATCCTGGCTCTTTTTCCTACCTTGTCCTTTCTTCTTCGCATTTGATTGCTAGTTTCCTTTGGGGTTAGAAGTTTGGATAGCATTTATAGACATCGGTTGGGAAGGTGTAGATACAAACAACGATGCCTGCATGGAAGAAGTAGTTTATAAAGACAACTAATGCAATTGATTCAACAGGTTAGCCATGTTGGCATCAATTGACCTGACTAGCCGGCCGGCATGGGGACCTGGCTTCAGGTTGGATACATCCACCTTAGATCTAGGAGCATCAGGTAGAATTTTTTGAAGAACCCCATATTGAGAATATATAAGTTCCAACTGCTGGGCTCTAGAAATAGCCTTCTCTTCGGTGGAAACACCGAATAGGGACACGTCCTTAGAGATCTCAGGTTGTAACGATTTAAGAAACCATTCAAGAAGGAATTCTTGTGGAATATCAACTAACCTCTTCCTTCTCCTCCATTCCTGGATATGATTCGAAATGTGAGTTGCCTGATCCTGTTGGAAATTAACCAAAATCTCAGTTCCAACATCATATCGGACGTGCAATTGAAAATGGTTCAAAAACACAGTAGCCAAATCGCCGAAAAAATTGAAGGTGCCCCCTGGAAGTTCTACATACCACTTTACTGCATTTCCAGTTAAGGTAAGTTGAAATAATCTCAACTTGATTGAATCGTCTACCAGGTAGTTTGATCACCATAAGTGGCAAGTGGTTACGTGGTCACCCGAATCTTCACCAGTCTTCCCCTCGAATTTTGGTATATCTAAGGGAAGTTTGGTTGGGACAGGATTCCAAACTAGGTTATACCTAATCAGATCATTAGTCAATTTAGAGAGATCTGGCAAGTTCAACTTCTCCAGAAAAGGGAGTCGTGGCAGACCTTGAGGATTCTACCTGATGTGGGCGGAACTCCCAACATTCTAAAAGAATGGCCTAGATTTGTGAAGGCACCAGGTTGCCTGAAGTAACTCGTAGACCCAACTAAACTATAAGGAGCTCCTTGTGGTCCAGAAAAAACTTAAATTTGACCAAATCCTGCTGAAAAGCCTCCATAACTAGTAAAGTTCCCCCCTAGAAAAGTGTTAAAAGGAGCAGAGAGCCCTTGGTAAGGGTTCCATGCATTAGCATAGGAAGAAAATTTCTAGAAATAATTGATAGAAGAATACGACATGTTGAGGAGGTAAATCCCCTATGCGGACAGAGGCGATCCCTACTAGCCCAGACCGAGTCTAGCAACAATCATCAAACACTATAGCGCAAGTTCCTAATTGCAAATTAACAGACCACCGATGAAGGCCTACCTGGATTCCAATGCTATTGTTTGTAGGAGGGGTGGTGCTCCCATTCCTTTTCTCCGGTAGATCACAATCCTCACGATCACTGTGAATGGACACTTGCACATACAAGAAACAACACAAACACAAGCATAAAATCCAGTATATGCAACTATATATCAGTCAGAAAGGACATAACTCATCATCATCACAAATAATAACAAGAGTGGAACCATAACCAATAGTCGTTCATTAATAATAAATCAAAGGGGAATACAACCAAAGTTCTGACGCTGGATTCTCCTTTGGCGGGTAGTCAGCAACACATGTCTCGTAAAGCCTGTCGGGAGTAAGGACAAGCCTCTCCCTCTGGTTCTTGGACAATAATCTCCTTGCTTGGATTTGGCCTTATGGGAATCAAGAAGGCTCTTGCAGCATGAAGCTCTTGGAAATTTGGCAATTTTGAATCTCTGGAACTATGGAACTAAAAACTAGCTTGCAAAGGAAAATGGGCAAGCTTTTATAGATGGAGGAAGGGGAGTTGGGATCATAGCCAATAATCATGGGGCTGGCCATATCATCAACGAAGCTTCCATGAGAGGTGGCAAACCACTTCCTCTCTATGGAAATCCGTAGCCGAACCACCCAACTCAAGATAGATAGCAGTCCAGGAATTTGTTAGGATGAAACTTTCGCCATTTATTTGTTAAAAAACACGTCTGATTATGGCTGGCGCGGGTGCGACTCTATGACAGAGCGCCAATTGGTGCACCCTCTTTGGAGGATTTGCCCCCTTGGCGCGAGGGCTGCACTATGGAACCACGCCAAGGAAAAAAGAGCTATTTTTAGGGTTTTTAGCAGGAGATGTCTTCAAGGCAAACAAAGCTCATGTTCAAGGGAATGTAATGCAAGTGTTTGTAGGCCATGTCACTTCTCATAGGTCCCAGAATGAGTCCTCCAAGATGCGGGAGCGGGGTAGCAGGGATGGTGACAAATTGTTGTGTAACACGACATATTCCCTTGCTGGCTGAAATAAGATTGATTCTGGGATCCTAACCCACTAACCATAGGGTTTGTCCAACTTTGAAACAGATTATAACTTTGACCCATAGAGGAAAAAGGAATTTATCCCAAAGTTGGATTGGAATGTGGTATATGACCACCCCCAAATGGGAAACCCTGAAAAGAAGCCGATCCACTTGCCATGGATGTCGAGGCAGCTGATGGGATACTTAAAACAATTGAAGGAATTGCGTTGGTCAGCATTCCAAAAGGGAAAAAGCCAATTGTAGAATTGAGGCTTCTGTGATCCATTATAGTTGTAAGAAGAGCTTCGGCATAAATCACATGAGAAAGACTTTTGTCGACGCGTTTCGAACCAACTAGTGTGGTTCATGGTCAGGACGAGTTGAAGACAGATCTGGCGTAGCATGTTAAATAGCAGAGCAAAGACTCCAACGGCTACAAAACGGCTATATTTGACCCTGGGACCAAGGTAAAATTTATATTAATAAATTTAATATTCTTATTATTTTTATAATATTAATATAATGTGATTTCTAGAAATAAGTAAAATTAGGTAAATTGAATGGTATCCCAAGTAATTTATTTAATTAAATATCATTATGTTATTAATATAGTAATACTAATGGTTACTTGAATTCCATTCATGTTCCTAAAAATAGGGTATTTAATTAGATAAATTGTATTATATTAATAAATTTAATATTCTTATTATTTTTATAGAAATAAGTGAAATTAGGTAAGTTGAATGGAATCCCAAGTAATTTATTTAATTAAATATCTTTATGTTATTAATCTACTAATACTAATGGTTACTTTGAATTCCATTCATTTTCCTAAAAATAGGATGTTAGGTAAAAATACGAATAAATAAATAAGTAAAAATTATAATGGTCATAAGTTATTAAATTAATAACTAATTATATGTATGAATGTTTATTCAAGATAATTAAAATTTTATATTCCTTACCGTAGATGTAATATCCTATAAGATTATTAGATTTACAATTAATGATATCCTTCTTATTGAAACGTAAGAGTGAATGTATATTAAATGATTTAATTAATTTCATGAGATTATATATAAATATATATAAGTTGTGATAGGAATATATTTGAAAAAGCTAAAAAACACTGAAAATAAAAGATTGATGAGAACCAATCACACAAATAAATAGGAGTAACCTAAACCTAATTATCATAATTTATATATACCTATAATAAATGACACTCAAAGGACACACATCTTCCCTCATCAAAAGAGAAAATCATATTTCTACATAAAATCATAATATTACTCATAAATAAATATCGGAGGAAAGTATTAAACAGGCCAGAGCGAGGAGCTGCCAGCGATAAATGCCTATAAATACGAAAAGATTGAGATGAAATTAACGCGAGGAAATCACCCTGGAAGAGATGACGGGGGAAGAAAGAAACCCTAAGAGGATAGGGCAGGGATCCAACTTCTACTTACCTTCCAACCATCATCTCGGTTAAGATTGATGGGTCTTCACTCAATTTCGATAGCTTCCCTTAGCTTGCGATGATGGAACCGATCCACCTTGGCAATGACTTTGGCCTCCTCTATGCAGACATGATGCTTAGTCTTGTCCACATGCTCTGCTAAGGCAGAGGACCTTGTTCTTCCATGTCTCAGGTCTAATGCATGTTCGCAAATTCTCTGCTTGATGGAGCGCCCTGTTTCCCCTATATAGGGTGTCCCACAAGAGCAAGGAATCAGATAAACTCCCTTCAAGTCCTTGGGGTTAACAGGATCCTTCACCGATCGCAGGGAATTATGAATGGTTCTGAGGGGCTTGAAGGTAGAGGGAATATCAAACTTTCTAAGGATCCGGGCAATCTTGTCCGTGGTTCCTTGGATATAGGGAATATGGACACCTGGATGGCGTTCCTTAGGCTCTTTCTTAATCAGAGCATTTTTGGAGGCTCTAAGGAAAGCCTTCCGCCCAAGTTGCCTACTATATCCATTTTCCACAAAGACATCAAGGAGGTGGGATCTCTCTTCATCCAGGCTCTCGTTATCCGAAATCCTGAGGGCACGCGTAGCTAGGGTGTTAAGAACCCCATCTTCTGAGCCGGGAAATGATGGGAATCGGCATGAAGATATGTTGTAAACTTATTTATCTAGATGCCACTAAACTAGAAATATATTTAATTTTTTCAGAATAAATGCATCTTTAACAATTTGATTTTCAAAACTTATTTATCTCGATCCCTTCTTAAAAAAGATCAATTTCTCTTATCAAATTTTCTCGCTTTCAATGTCGATGTTCAAATTCTTTGTTGTTTTCTCGACTTTATAAAGCATTCAAAGCATGATAAAATTTCGCAAAAAAGTTACCAAATTAATAGTTACCTTCTATTCCTTCGAGAAAAAATGTCCAAATTAATAACGGAGTAGTCTCTCCCGGTGGTAGAATGGCCCGGATTCTGTCACCGGCAGGAAAAAATTCCGGCTCCGGTCGCCGACAATTTCTCCGCCCTCCGCCACCCTCCGCTGCCTCTGCCCAGCTCAGCTCCGCCCCAGCTCAGCGCCGCCCCTCCGCGGCCTCTGCCCAGCGCCACCACCCTCCGCATTAATGTGGACGACTGACAGACATTTCGATTTTCCGATTTCCATCCCGAATTTAATGCATGGATCTCAGCATTTCGGATTTCGAACTATTCAATGCGTCGTGCTGGATTTTCAAACCGAGCAGTGGCGCACCATGGATTTTCTTCATAGCTCCGCAATCAATTTTTCCTTCGTCCCCAAAAATTCAAATTCTGTCTCTGCGCGCGCTAAATATTTCAAACAGAAAATTTTGAAATGAGTCCATGGTACAGGATGGACTAAAACAGAAAGCTCTGCTAAAAATCAGGAAAAGCAGACAGGTAAAGGTGGTTTGAAGGTGTGTAGCCATGGAAACTTGGGAATCAGATATTATATTTTAGCAAGACGATAAACATCATGGGAATCCCATGCTTGTGTTCTGAAGGGGGATAATGACAAGCGGGGTGCTAAGACTGTTGTTTCTAGTCATACAGAGAGGCGTCTGCATCAAATGATGTTCGCCAATCGTGACTATGAAAGAGCACATAATGGTGGTGCAGAGCCTAGGAGTGATCAACTCAGGCCTGTCGTAACTCTGCAGAACTGTGTTGAGAAAGGTTATTCAGTTGTTAATGTCAAGTGCAAAGACCGACCAAAGCTTCTGTTTGAGACTGTATGCACTTTAACCGACATGCAATATGTAGTTTTTCATGGCACCGTTGATGCCGAAGGACCTGATGCTTATCAGGTATATATTTTGACACACCACTTTGAGAGACTGCATTTCCATAAGTATTATACAATTTTACCCTTATTTCTCTTTACTCTAGTGATTGGACTTTATGCCTCTGTTTTTTGGATGTGAAGGAGTATTACATCAAACATATATATGGTTGCCCAGTGAACTCAGAAGCACAAAGGCAGCGAGTAATCCATTGTTTGGAGGCAGCCATAGAGAGAAGGGTCGCTGAGGTATGTCACATTATTCATATAAGCATTTTAAAATCATAGGGACATATTCTGAGATTCTGGGGATACATACTCACAGAGAGACAAACAGATAGACAGATGGATAGATGGATAGGTATATACACATAGATAGAAAAGGGATATACACACTGACTGACATATAGATATACAGATACATGAATTGTGGGCTTTTTAGGTGGGTTCCGTTGAATTGTTTGACAAACTGAGCATATGGCTTGTTGGTGATGAGAAGTGTTTGATGTGATCCAATCTGCAGGGGCTGAGACTTGAATTATGCAGTGGTGATTGTGTTGGTCTTCTCTCTGATGTCACGCGGATATTTCGTGAAAATGGGCTGTCAGTCACTGGAGCAGAAGTCAGCACCAGGGGGATAAAGCATTGAATGTCTTCTATGTTACAGATGCAGCAGGAAATCCTGTAAATGCCAAAACTATTGAAGCAGTTCGCAGTGAAATTGGGCAGACAATACTCCAAGTGAAAGAAAGCTCTATATATTCGAAATCTCCTCCCGAGGAGACTGGTGGCAAGTTTTCACTGGGTAACCTCTTCAGGTCCAGCTCTGAGCGCTTCCTCCACAATCTAGGGTTTATAAAATCTCCCTTGTAATTGGTGTAGCAGGCAGGCAGCTCTGTTTCATGCTCTAGATTTCCTGGAGTCCAATTAACAGAGATATCTTTTGAAGCCTTACTTTAAAGGGAAACATTCAATTCCCTGGGGCTTGGGTTCAGACCTCCCATTGACTGTTTGTTGCCTGATTGACCATGGAAGGAAAGGAATCAGCTATGCTGACGAATAGCGGTGTATACGAGACTCATTTGTACAACTTTCACTGTGAGCTTGTTAAGTGTGGCTGCATTTAGCTTAAACTTGTAATCATATGTAAATTGACATCAAACTGGTTCTCATAGAAAGAAAAAATGTACATAACTTGCACACAAATATTTCACCATTTCTGAAATTGGCTCTGGACATTGGTTTCTCTATTACTCAAGTTTTAGTACATGTTTACTTGATATCAGTTCCTCTTGTGAGATATTTTTTTTCTCATTCTAGGAGAAAATGTAGCTAAGTTGTCACTATATTTTCCTTTATGAAATTTTGTATCTAGATGAGTATTAAACGTTCTTGAGTGGGAGCATGTTTCTGATATATGATACTATTTCTCTCTGCAACCCATAGTCACTCCATATGATGACTTAAAATTAGAAATTCCAAATACCTTTTGTTTTAGGTTCTCAGACATGTAATTTTTTTTGGGTGGGTGTATTGAAATTGGAGGATTAGTAAAATTCGGAAGACTTATATTAATAAAATCTGTGCTGTGGCATAACAGGTACACCATGAGAATACAATAATGAGTTTCAACTAGTGGGAGCAACTCCAAATTCTTGTTTGATTTGTTTATAAATAAATTTTTTCATTGACAGAGGGACCCTAAGGCAAACAGACTACATATACAGATGAGCAATGTGCATTCTACACATCCCAGTATGGGTGAGATCTATATACATAACTAACCTGGGAGAAAATTCACTTCCCATATTAAATGGAAAACAATAAAAAAACCAACAAAAAAATACAGATTCATCTCAACCCTGCATAATTTAACGGTCAACAGGCTCGTGGATAGGTTGCTTTTAATTTTAAATGGACCCATTTCTGATAGTTATATAAACCTAGTAGTAAATACTTAGTATGATAAGCGAGCGTGTGTGGGTGGTAGATTTTTGGATGGTACAGTAAAATTTGTGCTCATGTTTTTCAATGGAAAAACTGGCAAAAATTATTAAACATGATGGGATTTTTTCTTTTATAGGTAAAAAAAGCAATTATAATAAACAAATCAAGATAGTTATGGGATCATAGATGCTGATTAGACAAACCATTGACTTTCTAAATTAATTGTTTGCTTAAAGAAGTGTAATATAGAAATTTGTGTGCCATTGTTTTATGCTAAAGAAATCAAGAAAATTCACTTTGTAATTGTAGACTGATTAGACAACCCATTGACTTTTTAAATTTATCAGTTGTTTAAACGGTGGGTGACATTTGACATAGAAATGTGTGATTCACTCTAATTTATTTATTAAAATTTAGTGCAGATTGGGTGGAATTTATATTGTTGTTCAGATATTATATTTTATACTATGGGATTGAGTTTTTTACGTCAAAAATTGAGTCAACTTGTTTGCTAAAAGGGTTAAGAAACTTGATTCTATAGAATAACAAAATAACGAACTATCTTCTGGCTCTTCCAATGTTTTAACTTTAACAAAATAATCTGTTATTTTGTTTGATGTTTTGGGTTAATATACTTTCACTTAGAGTTTGCAATTCCATATGTTATGTTAATTAGATTTTCTTAGATAATCAAAACTATACTATTGTAAAAGCTTTGTATGTGAACTCAAAATAAGTCTGGATTTGTTAAGCTAGTCTTCAATTTCATTTTGAATTTGGAAGATCTGCATAATGAGGTTCTGTTCTTATTCAATATTTTGAGGATTTGTTCTGTTTGTCTTCAGTTTAAGTTTGCAGGATTTGTTCGGTTAATCTTCTACATATTCAAGAGCTATTCCTCTGGAATATTTGAGTTGGGTAAATGTATTTGCATTTGTAAGATCAATGCTTGAGTTGGGTAAATGTATCTGCATCTGCCAAATCTGGATATTCAAGAAATGTTTATCTGGAACACTGATGTTGGGGAAAGTGTATTTGGTTTGTTATAGATGTTGAACATATTCTCATTGATGTTAAATAAGATATATGACAGTTGTACGAAATATACAAAACTTTGAAAGTATAATAAAAAAAGGGTGCATGTGAAAATGTAAAAAGTGAAAATGGCATAACAATAGAAAAGTGAAAAATCATTTTTACTTCTTTAAAAGTACACTTAAAGAAGTCAGAAATATTTTATAATTGGTTTTACCATTGGTGGTTTCAAGCCCATTGATCTATAAATAGCCATGGCTATTCCACTGGACAATTCATCATAATAAATCTGATAAAATTATACTTGAAATTCTAAAATCTATAATACGAAGGTTATTTTTGCTTATATTGTTGGATTTATTAAGTTATTATTTTATGTATGAAATATATAAAATGTGGAAATTAGAGAACATGAAAAGATACAAACACTCACAACTCATTCTAATCTCATCAAAGGCTCTAACTTTCGAGGGCTCTCCAAACTGTTCAAAATAAACAATTTATTCTAGTATAATCAACAATATATTTGGTTTAGCTCGTAATGCTAAATGTATCATGGTTTAGCTCGTAATGCTAAATGTATCATTGAGCTAGATCTGAAACTCCCCAGCATGCACGCTGGGCAGTAAATGTATTCATGTAACTTCGCCACTTCCATGATTACCATGGACAATCTTTTAAAGACCAAGGGGAGAAAACGAGTGCTAGGAAACTTCTCCAAGGTTTAATATATGTTGATTGCAAGATTGATGAATTTCTTGTTGTAGTTACCCTAGAGGAGATTCAAAGCACACCCGTATCAAGCACCATGTGATTAGATATTTTTGGATCTATATTTATTCCTTTGCCACGACAAGGAATAGACATTTTGTCCCTCATAAGTCGGCCACCTCAGAAGTTCCATGATACAGTTAGGGCATGTCATCTCAGTGATAAGTCTGAGGCGAATTAAATAAAAGAATGGTATCGGACCCTGGAAGCAATTTAACAAGGTATCCATGACTGGACGTCTTGCAGAGTGAATGAGAAGGTTGTTGACTGGAGTTGAATTATTTGACAGTTATGATAACAATTTCATTGGTTTGATTAAAACATGTTGAGTGAAAATGCTTGCTCCTTGTCTTAAGAATGAAGCTTATCTTTACGTTTTCAACAATGCAAAGTGGTTAGAGGGAATTCATATCTCTAGTTTTGCAGACCACTTGGGCTTTTGATTAAGGGAAGTATGGAAGTCGTTTGATATATAAATTAAAGTCTGCTACTCATTTTTGCATACAGCCTTGAAAACTAGATCAGAACATACCCTGTTCATTTCATCTCTGAAATGGTTAAATTTGAAGGCAACATATATAATACACAGATTAACAAGAGAACTAAAAGGATAATGAGAGGAAATAACAGGTTTTTCTCTAGACAAGACTTCATATTTGTCCTTGAATTTCAAATAATGAAATCCAATGCTTCATAAAAGGTTTTAAAGCAACACACATTGGATTCCAAAACTAATATATCACATAATACATCCCACCATGCAAACAAAAAACCCAAAGCCTGAGGTGATAATAACAGGGAAAATAACAGGCTTTCTCTGGACAATAATTCATTAATCAGTAAATTTCAGGCAATTTCATAGAATTACAAAACCAAATTAATCAGTAAATTTCAAACAATCCCATTTAATTACAAAACCATTTATATGGTTTCTATAAAATCCAACAATTCAAAGAGAGTTGAGATTTCACAGACATTCAGGTCTAAACTGACATGGAATATAAAATATTCCAGCATGGCACATAGCTTGTTGCAGAAGGCCCAAATAGCTCGTCTTACTAGCTCGGTCCTCATTCTCCAGTGGACTATAACTCCCAGTGATCCCATAACTATCTTGATTTGAGATTATGATCCCATAACTATCTTGATTTGTTTATTATAATTGCTTTTTTTACATATAAAAGAAAAAATCCCATCATGTTTAATAATTTTTGCCAGTTTTTCCATTTAAAAACATGAGCACAAATTTTACTGTCCATCCAAAAATCTACCACCCACACACGCTCGCTTATCATACTAAGTATTTACTATTAGGTTTATATAACTATAAGAAATGGGTCCATTTAAAATTAAAAGAAACCTATCCACGAGCCTGTTGAACGTTAAATTATGCAGGGTTGAGATGAATCTGTATTTTTTTGTTGGTTTTTTTTATTGTTTTCCATTTAATATGGGAAGGGAATTTTCTCCCAGGTTAGTTATGTATATAGATCTCACCCATACTGGGATGTGTAGAATGCACATTGCTCATCTGGATATGTAGTCTGTTTGCCTTAGGGTCCCTCTGGCAATGGAAAAAATTATTTATAAACAAATCAAACAAGAATTTGGAGTTGCTCCCACTGGTTGAAACTC
>APFE031269476.1:66671-91071 GCA_000404065.3 Pinus taeda | reverse complement strand
ACACCCAAATATATATATATATATATCGTGCTAGCACTGTTGCGAGCTCACCCCAGGGATAAAATCCCAGCAATATCCTTTGCAAAAAATTTTGAAATATTTGGGAACAAACTTCTAGGGTTACATGGAAGTACACCCAACCATCCTCCACTTCACTCTAATCCAACCAATTGCATGGTCACACTCCCTTACACCTGTGTAGGTAGGTCCCACCACTGCCACCTCACTTCGGGGATTAAATCTCGGAGGGAACATCTCGGTCTCCCTTAGAATTCTCCAGGTTAATTCCTTTGGGACACATGGACGGTGCTAGCCCTCAACGACATTCAATGGCTCCAATATCTCTTAATTTTTTTCCCTTGGTTATGGCTCCTGGTCATATGGATTATAAGACTTAGGCCTCCCTTTTCCTCTAGGCCTCCAATTTCCAACCCCCTATGACACATGTATTTGTGTATATGGTTTGGGTGTTTCTGCCCTTGGCTCTTGGTCACTTGTGCTCGCACACATGGTCCTAATCAACTCAAAGGTTGGCCCCTTAAAGCCTTAAATCCTATCCCCCACTCAACACCATAAGCATACATACATATAGTTGCAAATTTCTTAGAGCTAATACCTCATGAACTTTCAACATATGTGCGTGCTTATACATTACGCTCATTATCCCTGCTGATATTTTAACATAGCTTGAACCATCGCATTCAACACATATATTTATATGTATTACTCATATAAGTAACACTATCCTTCTTGAGATTATAAATAAACACTAGCCAGATATACAGGATAGTTGTGCAAATTGTTAAAAACAGAGAGCATTTTAACAAGAAGGATTTTTTCGTCCTTCATGCTCAGATGCTTAGAGTGAACACAAGAATTGAACCATCCCTTCAATAGCACAACATAATGATAAATATTACATATATATATTGAGAAGTGTAGCAAGGAAGTCTCAATTTGATTTTGTTTTGGTCAAATTGAGAAAATTTGAATTTCCACATCAACAGATAACTTGGAGGTAGTTAACTTGTATGGCATAGCTCTTGTCACGTAGCTTAGTAAATTCGATTTATAGGGCTTGGAGTTCATTTAAGCATGTGTGATTGTTAATTTTAGAAATCAAGGTAAGTTATTTCCAGTTGTATTCAGCTAAACTAGTTCTAACTGTCGATAGAACTAGTGGAAGGTAAGTTATGCAATGAGAAAATAATATAACTCAATGATCATCTAGTTAACTGATCAATCATCTCAAAATAGCTAGTGCATGCAAGGAATTTGTGTTCCTCAATTGTGGTGGAGATTCCAAGGCAGTGTAACAGTAATTATAAACTAGTTTGAGTGTACAGGTGTTGCATGCAGGCATATGATGAAACCTTGGGAATTGCACAATCAATTGGAGGAAAATTCCTAAAAATGAGGGCTAATTCCTCAGGATTTTACCAAGGAAATAGGGGCTCAAGTAGAGGCATAAATTGACTAAGTCTGGGTCAGATCTTCTCATTCAGCAGAGAGATAGGCTATTCACTTGTAGGTTATGGTTAGAGCGGGAAAGAAATTGTAATACATTCTCTATTTATCTAATTAATGCAAAGAGGTTTGAGGGGTTTTTCCCAGTTGGGTTCCCCAAGAAAAATATTGTGCATGTGTGGTTTTTCTTATTGCATGTTTATGAATGTTGTTCTAAATTGTGAATTAAATTATGTAGATCAATAGAGTAGGATTGTGTCTCTTGATTTTAAATCAAACTTCTTGATTAGTTGCAATTCTATCACCATATTTCTAAAAAGTATCAGAGTTTGATTCACATTAGCAAAGGAATTTCGAAGTTGTTCCTCAAGAGGTTCGAATTTGCAGCATCAATGTAACAGGATCTCTTTAGAGTTGGGAAGATGACCTTCAATGGGATGAGATATATATATGCCTTGGAAGGAATATCTAATTTAATTGCATGGAAGGATCACATGGAGGAGGTTCTTGATAGTAATAGATTGTTGGAATATGACAAGACAAACATTGAAAAACCAAGATCAGTTGATGCACAGAACCTAGCCTAATGGAAGAAATATGTAGCCAAGGCGAGGAGAATTATCTTGGAGGGAGTATGAGACCACATTGTCTCAAATATCCATGGGAAAGAAACTCCTTTCCCAATGTGGAAGGAATTGATAGAGATATTCGAGAATAACAATGACCATAAAAAACTAGCCCTCAAAGACAAACTTTGAAATATCAAGATGTAGAAGAATGACACTATTCTACAGTATCTCACTATATTTACACAAGTTCGGTATGAGTTTGGAGAGGTTAGTGTGAATGTTGCAGAAGATGACCTAGTGAACGTAGCTCTTCTAGGCCTTCCAAAATCCTAACACATTTTCTAGGACTCTATGAATGGGAGGGAAAATTTACCGAAGTGGGAAAGGTTGTGGTCAGATTTGGTTCAAAAAGAGTTCAGGACAAATGAATGGGATGGAACTTCATCCAAAGTAGAGGATGAAGAAAATTTTGCATTGGTTGGAAATGGAAAAAAGGGTAAAGGGAAGAAGTCTTAAACCAAACCAGAATCCAGCCAAGTGGGAAAGAAGAAATACATCCAAAATAAAATTCTTCAATTGTCATGAATTCGGGCATTATGCTAAAAAGTGTCCATGCAAAAAGTTTGGCAAGAAGAACTCAGGAGGAGTAGCAGGTGAATCTTTGGCTTCATAGTTCGAGCTAGACTTCACCCTTATCGCATACATGGTCATCGCTGTGATGGGGAGTGTGTTGTACTTGGACTCAGGTGCCTTGTTCTACATGATCGGGTGTAGAGAGTTTTTCAGTGACCTGGAGGGGAAAGGTCTACAAATGCGTATTGAGCTTGGGGAGGATGGAAGGTACAATGAAATTGGGAGTGGTACAATAACCTTTAAGAGTGAGTCAGGATCCCCTCTTCACCTAAAAGATGTCATGTTTGTGCTAGGCCTAAGGAAGAATCTCATCTATGTAGTAGTTTTAGAAGACCGTGGTTATGATGTGATCTTCAACCAAGGTAAATCCTTTCTAAGACACATAACCACTGGATAAGTGAAGTAGATCGAGGTTCGTGTAAAGAACCTACATAAACTTAATGTGGAATATTGTGCTACTTTAAGCAGTATGGCAGAGAAAGTGCAGAGTCACGACGTCAATGAAATTTGGCACAAGAGATTAGGCCATTTGCATCATGGCACCTTAAAGATTATGAAACAAATAACCATTGGCCTTCCCAAAGGAGTGCTTGAGCAACAATATGTCTCCAAAGGTTGTACATTGGGAAAGTATGTAAAATCCACATTCCATGGTCAAGACAACAAAGCACATGCAGTCTTGGAGAGAGTCCACTTTGATGTTTGTGGACCCTTCTCGACAGCCTCCACTACCAAACATAAGTATTTTTATTTTTTGTTATTGATGATTTCTTAATAAAGTATTGGATCTTCTTCATGTAGAAGAAGGATGAGACATTCACAAAGTTTGTAGAATTCAAGGCACTAGTTGAGAAAGAGGCGACTGGAAAGAAGGTGAAGTCTCTTAGGAGTGACAATCGAGGTGAGTATGTTTCGAATGACTTTGAGGACCTTTATGCCAGAGAAGGAATTCAAAGAGAGTTGACAACACCCCACAACCCATAGTAGAATGGGGTAGCTAAGAGAAAGAACTAGATCATTGTGGGAGCTACGATAGCTATGCTACATGACCAAGGCCTGCCACTGCATTTGTGGGCAGAGGCATGTAACATAGCAGTCTACTTGTAAAACCAAAGTCCTCATCGGATTCTTGGTATGATTACACTGGAGGAGGCTTTCTCAGGGAGAAAATCGAATGTGTCTCACTTCAGAATTTTTGGAGCCTTTGTTTACTGGCATGTCTCCAAAGATTCGAGGAAGAAGCTTGAGCTGATAGCCAAGTTGGGAGTTTTTGTGGGTTACACCGAAACTCCACACATTACCGAGTGTACTTACCTTCCCTTAGAATGACAGTTGTGTGAAGGGATGTAAAGTTTGATGAGGAGAAAGTGATGTGATGCTCTCTTGAGAGGGACCTTCAGATCCCCCTAGAAGAGGAGCTTTTAACTCCAAAGCAGGAGCCTCAGGAGGAGCCTCCGGAAGTTGTGGAGCAACCACAATTAGAGGAGTATAGAGGAGGCAGAGTGGAGATTCACTTAAGCATAACCATCCATAGAAGGTAGAAAAAGAACCAGGGAAGCAGATATATTGGTGCAAGGTTCAAGGGAGAGTGTGGGTGATCCTTTAAATTTTTGCAGGCAAAAGAGGTCACCTGATAGGTACACCTACATGGCTCTAATGACTGAACTTGTAGAGACTGGACCATATTATTTTGAGGAAGAAGTAGAGCAACCAGTTTGGGTTGATGCCATGGTGGAAGAATACAAATCCATCATGAAGAACATTGTTTGGGAAATGGTCCCAGGACCAACAGATAAATCAGTTGTGGGTCAATATGTATCTTCAAGGTTAAGCATGCAACAGATGGAAGCATATATAAGTATAAGGTCAGATTTGTGGCCAAAGGATTCTCTCAACTTGAGGAAATTGACTATGAGGAAACCTTTGCTCGTGTAGTAAGGTATTCATCCATTAGATCAATTCTTGCACTGGATGTGCAGATGGGGTGGAAGATCCACCAGATGCATGTAAAAACAACATTTATTAATGGCGTTATTGAGGAGGAAGTTTACATTGAGAAATGATAAGGCTTTGAGACATTTTATTAGGAGTCTCATGTGTGCAGACTCAACCGAGAATTGTACGGTCACAAACAGGCACCCTGAGCTTGGTACACCAGGATCGACAATTATCTCACTAGATTGGGCTTCACCAAAACTGAAGCAGATGCAAACCTCTATCATATTTTGGTAAAAGGTAAATTTTTTATCATTTTTTTATATGTTGATGATTTAATATTGAATGGTGATGAGAAGTTGATCAGCTCTTGCAAGGAGGACCTTGCAAGGGAATTTGATATGAAAGACATGGATCTCATGTACTACTTCCTCGAGTTGGAAGCATGGAAATGCGATGGGGAGTTGTTTGTGTCTCAAGGCAAGTATGCCACTGAGATACTACATATATTTTGCATGGAGAGTTGTAAGCCCATGGAGAAACCTCTAGCAACCAACTGGAGGACGGAGAATGCCACTTCAGTTCAAGAGGTGGATGCTACCATTTACCAGAAGTGAGTGGGTTTAATGATGCATCTTGTGAACACATGACCATATATGTGCTATGCAGTCAACCAACTAAGCCAAGCTATGGTTAGGGTGAAAAAATTGTATTAGAAGGAAGCAAAGCATGTTTTACGATACCTCAAAGGCACTACCCTGTATGGATTATGGTACAGACAAATAGAGGGAGTGAATTCATGTGGCTTCACAGATGTAGATTAGGCAGGGAGTCCATCTGACCAAAAGAGTACATTAGGTGTAATTTTCAATGTTGAGTCTGCAGTTGTTTCTTGGTACAACAAGAAGCAAAGATTTGAGGTGCTTAACTCGAAAGAAGCATAATACATGGCTATAAGTCAAGTAACATGTGAGGTGATCTGGATGACAAAGATACTTGTGGGACTATTTGGTCATGTGATGGATCCAACTGTGATCTATTGTGATAATCAAAGGTTCATTAAGCTCTTTGAGAATCTAGTATTTCACAATTGATCCAAGCATATAGATATCTGGTATGATCAATTACGAGACTATGTGCATAGGAGGATAATGTTGCTACAATACATTTCGATAGATGAACAAGATGCTGACATATTGTAGAAATTAAGGTCTATTATTTCCAATTATATTCATTTAAACTAGTTCTAACTATTGGTAGAACTGGTGGAAGGTTAGTTGTGCAGTGGGACATCAATCTAACTTAGTGATCATCCAGTCAATTGATTAATCAACTCAAAATAGCTTGTGCATGCAAAGAATTTGAGTTCCTCATTTATGGTGGTGATTCCAAGGCAGTGTAAAAAGTAGTTGTAAACTAGTTTGAGTGTACAGGTGTTGCGTGCAGGCAGATGATCAAACCTTGGGAATTTCGCAATCAATTGAAGAAAATTTCCTAAAAAATAGGGGGTTAATTCCTCAAGATTTGCGCAAGGAAATAGGGGCTCAAGCAGAGGCATAAATTGACTAAGTCTTGGTCAGTGCTTCTCATTAAGCATAGAGATAGGTTATTCACTTGTAAGTTGTGCTCAGAGAGGGTAAGCAATTGTAATACATTCTCTATCCATCTGATTAATGCAAAGAGGCTTGAGGGGTTTTTACCAGTTGGGTTCCCCTAGAAAAATATTGTGCATGTGTGGTTTTCTTATTTCATGTTTGCGAATTTTGTTCTAAATTGTGAATTAAATTTTGCAAAATAGTAGAGTAGAATTGTGTCTCTTGATTTTAGATCAAACTTCTTGAACAATTGTAATTCTATAACCATATTTATACAAGATATACATGTCTCTTAGGTTGATTATAAGTTGTAAAACCAACTCATAAATAAATACAGGAATCCATTCGGTTACTCAGGAATCGTACAGGAAAATCAACATTCCTTAAACATGCAGGAAATCACATTCCACATTACTTCACAAGAATTTGACCAGTACATTGATTCAATACCATAACAGTATTTAAGCCTACACATCAAACATATTCATAACACTCAATGCATAAAGGCTTGAGTATACTTATCTTATTAAAATGTTCCTAACAATTGATATTGGGACTTCAATTCTCCACCTAACCATAGACAAGTTGTAGTTGAGTATTTCTTGTAGTTGTCACCCTCAAGCCGGATTATTGAGTTTGAGGTAGAGTGCTTTCAGAGGAATTTTAAACCAATATTGTTAGTTGAAACAAGGTGTCTCAAGTCTACCTCCCCCCACCCACCAAGTATCAAAATTGAATAAACATAATGAACCACTTCACTGACATACAACCATCATCCACTCAAGGGATTAAACTAATATCATCAGCTAAAATAGGTTGTCTCAAGGCCACAATACTTTCACCCATCATCTATTCAATGATTTCACATAAGGCAAGAAACATTGTTTTTTATACAAAGGGACTTACAACATCCCAACATCTATAGGCATTTAGACACAGAGAGTTTGAATTCAGATGTAGAGAGAGAGTTATAGTTAGTAACATGGAGGGTTCATTAGTGATGTTACCACTGAAGGAACAAGAGTGCACTCTTCAGTAGCTTCTTAGTGGAACTTCCACCTGTGTTCTTAGCCCAACCACATGGAACTACCATCATGTGTTATCAACAACTAGCCCTGGGTGCCTCCACCTCTCAGAATTTATCAACCAATGTAGTCTCCAATGGATTTATCAGCCCTATAAGGCA
The DNA here is from genome assembly GCA_000404065.3 of Pinus taeda. NCBI lineage: Eukaryota > Viridiplantae > Streptophyta > Pinopsida > Pinales > Pinaceae > Pinus > Pinus taeda. The sequence goes on along the minus strand of APFE031269476.1, from coordinate 83,686 downwards.
CAAGCACTGCTCACTGATTATGAGCCAACAAGCCCTTTGAGTTTCTCAGCTAGACTATCATTTGAGATTCTCTTCTCCATGAATTCTCTCAGCCATCATATTCTTCTTTTCCCTCTCAACAAATAAGTTGGATCACCAAGAGCTTCTCAAACTCCTTATTTTTTCTTGTTCCTCTTCTCTTCATTCACATATCCATCTTGGATGATCATTTTTCCACAAGAGCCTCTCAGCCTTCTCTGCATGTTTCCAACATGAGCCTCTCCTGCCTCCTCTTCCCTTGGTCATTGTAATTGACTTCCCCAATGTTTGAACTATGATAGAGGATAATTCTCGCCTCCTTGATCTCAACCATGATGGTTTTATCCCTTCCAAGTGGTCTACATGGACCAACTCCAGGGAAAGTGGAGCCCATATTATCCATTTTTTTTCCTTTTCTGCTTGTATTTTTCTCCAAGGAAGCATGGTCCTTGTCCTTTTGTCCAACTCCCTATTAATGGCATAATCCAACCCATTAAAAACACTCAGTCATCCCATGAATGATATTTAAAATAGCCAATTCCTCAAGCAGTCTCCCTCCTCAAGCATTGTAATCTATGTCCCTCTCTCAGCCATTTTAATTTATAATTACATAATTATAAGGAAAATGTTTTATAAGGGGAATTAACCCATAAGGGATGTCATACAAATATTGTTAATAGGTTCTGGAATAGGAATTTAATGAATGTTATGATGAGGCCTTAAATAAGGGGAGGCACTACTTTAATAAATAGGGGGGTAACAACTGACATTGGGAGAACCGAGGTATAAGTATCAAGTAGTGTCCAGTTGATGAAATCATTTAGAATTAGCATTAAAGTGAACATAGAAATGAATATTTTTGTTACTCCTAGTATCCCATAAAATAGGGGATATTTTTCCCCTTCCTGTGCCTCTGCCTTGCCTTATGGAGTTAGAACTCATTTTTGCAAATAAACCAAAACATTAACAGTAATCGAACAAACAAAGTAAGTTGATACATCAACACATTTCCCTTTTAATCTAGTACAACAAACATATATTTAATATAGAGATCAATTAACTCTTATGTGAATAGGGAAAGGAGGTGGCAAAGTAATATCATGGTTTTAACTTGGAAAAATAAGCAATCGAATGTAACAGAAAAGATGAAACCCATAAGAATTATCTCAGAATTTGTCCTTTAATAATTTAAGCGATTTCCATTATTTATTTATTTATTTATTTTTGAAAATGTATTTTTATGTAGGTTCAACCATTTTGCCCTGTCATATTCAAGATCGACAGAGGTTTCAAATAATAGAATTGCATTGACAATAATACTTTAAATATGGTAGTGAAGGGTGGTAAGCATGTTTTCTTTTGGGGTAAGTGTTTTTACACAAAAAGTTAGTGTTTTAACAGTTGGAGGTGGATAGTGTAGCAGAATAGGCGAGAAGCTCTGAGAATTTACAGTGAAAGAGTACATGGGGGGTTTTATTGTGAATTGACATAAGGAGTTCAAACTTAGAGCAACACATGCAAATAAAATCATAGTTGAATCAGGGTTAGGGTATCTTTGTTTGGGTACCCATAATTTTTATTCATGCTTAAGAGTTTTAAACTTTAAGCAGATACCATGAATAAAACTTGGAGAGAGTTGTATATAGATTTAGGACAAGAGTTTTGGAAAGGAACCAAACTAAGATTTAAGGGGCTCTTCAAAATAATTTTGAAGAATAAGAGTAGCTCTTCAATAATTTCTTGGCAACAAATTTATCATTAACATTATGAATAAAAAGCCTTGACCGAACAAGGTTTAGAGTTGCTAGGAGCTCAATAATCATCTTTGCAAATGGCTAACCATTTAATTTGTTATTCATAGAGAGAGAGAGGTTCATGAGCAAGTGTGAATGTAATGAGTTATATGGATAAGGTTATTATGTGCAGTGGAAATAAAGAGTCACCAATCAATGTAAAAACACAGTTTACTACACAGTTAACCATAATCAACTTACCTGCAATGCCCATGCAATGTTGACATGCGGCTTGGAGGAACGCCCAACAAATGCCCTGTGACCTAGTCAACAAGTTTATTTCTGAACTCCCACTTTGTCACAAAGACCATAATAGTGGCATTAGTAAAAACTTTGGAATAAATACCAAATTCTCCTGGATAAGTTGTTAAATTTCCAAATGAGAAAAACCCTCATCAAGGAGAGCCACCAATTTTCCAACAAATCCATTGTTGTCGGTTGATTTAACTTACAGCTTGGGTCATTAATTTCTCAGGTTGGATTTTACTCTTTTCAAGATTGGGAATTTAAGTCGGAGAGTGGCACTAAGACACCTCATGCTGAATGTCTATCAAAATATTATGCTAATTGGAAGTGAATCAAATACAAGGTAACCACATTAAACCTGAAATAAGTAAGTGTTCTCCCAAAAATCACCACGTGGAGCACTACACAGGAGAGGGTCACACCATATATGCAAATAATGTGTTATATCTGAACTTAACAAATGGCAGAGCTAAAAGAATATTATCGTTCCTATAACCTTAAGTCGATTACACAAGGATGGTTATGGCATATCAATTATATATCACATATGTCATATAATTTAATCTTTTACATAATATTCATTAACCTTTGCAAGACATCAACCAACACATTAATCTGCTACCTCCGCAAGACATCAATCAACGCATTAATCTGCTACCACACACACCACACACCACACACACACACACAACACACATGAATGATGCAACATATACATAGACCACAAATTTGAGCCGCAAGTATTCAATAACCATGTTCATAGCTTTAATATAACATATAATATAATATATATATATAATATAATATATAATAATATTATATATATATATAATTATTATATATATATAAAATATATATATTATATATTAAAAATGTCTTATATTGTTAATCACTTTAAAGCATTGTATTGCCATGATTCTTCAGATCTTACAAAATGTGTAGATTACCCAATATAAGGATCACAATTGCCTTTATGATTTTTTATTTTTATTTTTGAAGAAGGGTAAATATATGCTCGAATTATTCATAATCATAGGGTTGGATTTCTTATAGGGTTGGATTTCTTATGTGTGCTATTTGTGCGACGAGCCTCTCACAAGTATTGGAGTCAAGTGATATTTTTTCTCATATTGATCTGATTTCTTTCCTTTGGTTTAATACTAATACGATATCAACATAAGGATGTGTGCTCTATCACCAAGTGTGACAACAACCTTAGATTGATAAGAGTGCTTTGAGTTTTTTGAAACGATATTGATTCCTATACTTAGTCTCTAAACTTGATTCACAGTCGTTAGTCAATGATCTCGAGATTGATCAATGGACATTGATATGTTTACATACAAGTGTAAGTCTAGTCTCTTATTTGAATAAGTATACAATTTGTGTTTATATGTATGTTTGAGTTTGATCTCTAATTCATGGTTTATGTTTATAAATATGCTTAGGGTTGATTTACGATTTGAATAAAAAAATAATTTTGTTTTGATATATGGGATTTTAAGCATTGTCACACAACTACTCTATAGTATGTGTATGTGTTGTCCTTTGTCCAAAGAATGTATAGTATTGGTGTCTGCATGAGTTGAGTAACTGAGTGTAACTTATTAATATTATAAGTTTAGTGGCTTTCTATGGTATAGTTTTCTCATACATCTTATGTTATGTCTTGATTAAGACTTGTTAAAATATTTGCATTAGATCCATTACTCGAGCAAGCTTGCAAACCTTAAGAGATAGCTTTAGTTTCAGTTTCAATTCAACACTTTCTTTTATGGTTTAATGCTCTATCTTTTGATTTCCAGTGTTTGATTTTAGGTAATTAAGAACCAGAACTAGAATCATTTACCCTTTAAATCCAACCGGAAAATGAGTACATGAACATTGTCTTCAACAATGAAAGATTGTATTCCAAAGTCGAGCCAAGGGATTTAAGATAAATACTAGCTAGACGAAATTTAGACCCAAGCATACTTTATTTCAGTTTCCATAGTTTCCTTTACAATCTTAATAGTAGATATGAGTTTAGATTCTTCTTTTGAATTACATTAGAAAGTAATTGTTTTAGTTGCTTCAGGAAGAAGGATAGATCTTACGTTTCCTACACATATTATCTTTACAACTCATAAGATTACGTCCTGGATTGACTTGTGAAGGGTTTTATTTTTTACATTAAAAGAGGCCAATTTTTTTTGGCACCCCTATCGTGGAGCTATTAAAAGGTAATCGTAAACAAGTAGCTTTATTTTTCATTTTTTTTAGAGATAGTAAGATGCAAAGACACCTCCTTTTAGAAATATTAAAGGGAGGTTCTATCCCATCACATTCACTTTAGTGAGTCTTCCCAAACCCTTTCTTATATGTGGTTAAATGGTTAAGCCTAGAGACAATAAATGTAGGTTTCTCAAATCTACTTCTGAAGTTGCGGTTGATTTATTTGGTAGTCATAAGACCCCCTACTAACCTGGTTGAAAGATGCATAGGTAAAACTCGAAAGGGGGAATCTTCCATATACAAATCAACCCTTGCTCCAAGATTTGAATCTACCATAGAGAAATAAGAACAAAAGTGTGAGGAAGCTAAGGGAAAGCATGTTAAAGAATCAATTCCTGTAACTAATCTGGTCCTATATCAAGAAGTATCTCTAAAGCATATCATTAGATTCCTTGAAACTCCATAGAACATTGTTGTATCACAAGTAGAGGCCATTGTTGTAGCGGAGGCACCTAAGATATTGGTTGAAGACAACTTTCTCATCTACCAAAATTTGATTGTTGAGCCACCTCCATCACCTGATTCAATTGAGTACAACCTATTTGGAAACATGGTAGAATAACAAAGGAATGGAGATGTTGATAGTGAGGCCACCTTAGATTTTGCTATTCTCGATATGATATTAGATGTAAATAGGAAAAATATCCCTCTTTCAACTCTACCAAACTTTAATATTCTCATAATTAAAGTTGTTTCCTGCAACATTAAAAGACTTTGTTTTAAGATGGTTCATGAGACTTGAGGAACATGGCATTAAGTCTTCAGATGATATGAAATTTACTTTTCTTAAAAAGTACAAATATTATTGTAGAACCAGGGACTCATTTGGTCAATGGTGCTACTTATGGTTATTAGGGTTTATGGCACATGTTACAAATATGGTTTTTGGTCAAGCGCGGTTGGCGGTCGTGTGGTTGAGCCATGCCATCATTGGTTGCCATTGATCAGAGAGGGAGAGCCTAGTTTCACCCAAGATGATGATAATTGGATGATCTGGGTGAGAGAGGATGTGGTCTTGCATTTGTTTCCCTCAAGCTACTACAAATTTTCAGTGCTCTTAACAGGGAAGGTGGCAGGATCTGAGACAATAGGTGATGGGGGATTATTTGTCCCCTCTCATAAACACATTGTTGATAAATCGATGGCCCTTATTTTTCCTTGGAGGGAACGTGATCCGAATTTAAAGAAGAATTAGAAAAATTACATATATAACCATAAACACAAAGATGCAACATAAATAACACTTCATTTCATTAATATCAAATTCTTAAATATGCTTACAAACTAAATGGAAATAAGACTAGCTCGGGCGATGGTAGCTTATCTCTAAGAAGAGATGTGGCAGCTACATGCATCTATATTGTGTTACAATGAGGCTCAAGGGCCTATTTATTATTGGAAAACATGAGAAAACCATAAACAACCAAAAACCTAACCCTAGGAGATGTAACGCCAAGAGTTTGTGGGCCTCGTTGGGGTTAGTTGGGTAGCCAACTTCCCGGGGTCATAACTTGGTCATATTATCTCCGTTTGGCGTGTACAATACCTTGCAGGAAAGGTCTCTCTGAGTACTATAGGATTTTCCATAGGCACTTGCTTCTGGCTATGGACCTACTGCAGACCTCAAAAAAACGTTGTTTAGGGGGTCAAAATTGCTACGGAAGTTTAGGAAACGAAAAACTGCTAAAAATAGTAAATGTTGAAATAAACAAGGAAAAAAATGAACCACACTAGTTGGTTCGAAACGCGTCGACAAAGGTCATTTATATGTGATTTATGCCGAAGCTATTCTTATAACTATGACAGATCACAGAAGTCTCAATTCTACGAAAAAAATGAAACCGATTGGAGGTATAGGTGGGATAGGTGGGTGGCCACCAATATCCACCTATATAATTCCTCCCCCCTTAGGAAGAAATAGTCCCCATTGCGTGCAAAGCCTCCATGAGGTGAGGAATTTTTTGTTGAACCTAGTCCCTGGTGAGCCACTTGCCTTGGTGTAGGAGTTGGTTGGCTTTGACAACTTGATATAGTTGGATCTTTTGCTAGTGAGTGTTCTTGACCTGTGTGTCCATAATCCAATCAGTTGTGGTTTGTTCCATGCAGTCTGGATTTAACTCTATCGGTGTGAGTTGTTCTGCAATGTCTGATGTGTCCAGTAATGGTGGGAAGTATGGTCCGAGGTGGTCCACATTGAACACTGGGTGTAGACCAAGGAATGGGGGAATGATCAACTCAAAATCATTGTCTCCTACAACCTTGGTAATGGTGTAAGGACCATATTTGAGTGATCTGAGTTTTCGATGGGCTTCGATAAGGAGTTATTTTAGCAAATTCAACCAGACTCTGTCGCCCACCTAAAACTTGTGTGGCACCCGATGTTGATCATGCCGCTGCTTGTACTTGACATTTGACTTCTCTAGGATGTCATGAACCTACTGGCGGATGAGTTGGATGAGTTCAGTAAATATTGTTGCTTTATCTGCCTTGGATGATACATGTGTGGATTTTGTTTGTGTAGTCATATGAGGGATAACAACATCAATCAGGCACAACTGTTGAAATTCTAGACCCACTTGAAAGGGACTACGACCAGTCGAGCTATGGAGAGATCTATTATAACTGTGTTTCACATATGGAAGACTCTCATCCCAGGTTCAAGGATGCTTGGAGTTGTACATGCGAAGTATGTGCACTATCATCTTGTTGACGACCTCTTTCTGGCCATCAGTATGGGGATGGAAAGCAATTGAGTTGGTGAGATTGGTGTCCATTTAGTGTCCAGAGGCTTGACCAAATTTTTTTCAGGAACCTACTATCCTAATCTAATATAATGGTCTGTGGGATCCCTAAATGTACCCATACTCGTTCAAAGAAGTGTTTGGCAATGTCCTCTACTGTGATACTCTTCTTACAGGCTACCAATATAGCCATCTTAGAAAATTTATCCACAACCACAAACACATAGTCATTACCATGTTTGGTAGAAGGGAGGCCAGACATATAGCCCATGGAGATGGACTCCCATGGCTAGTTGGGAGTAGTCAGAGGAGTGTACAAGCCTTGCTTCTTGATGGATGACTTGGAGATGGGGCAGGCAGTGTAGGATCTTATATATTTCCCAACATCCAATCAGATTTTGGGACAATAGAAGTACTTTTGTAGTACATCCATAGTTTATCTCCACCCCAAAGTGTCCTATGATCTGACTGCAGTGCACCTCCCAAATCAATTTGGCACGTTCACTTGAAGGAACACATATGTTTCCTAGGTAGCATAATAATGGGTCCCGGAGGTCGAAATCAGGAACTTTCTTCCCATCTACTAGCATTTGGTATGTGGAGGCAAAATCTGGATCATTTTTGTATAGTTGCGGCCATCTAGAGGTCTCATGACCACAAGAGTTGAGAACAGTAGTCAGTGTTGCAACTAGGGGCCGACTGAGGCAATTTGAAACATGATTGGTGCTGACCTTTTTGTATTTAATGTTCAAGTGGAATTGTTGCAAATATGTAGACCACTTCTGATGACAATCGTTCTGCAACTTCCCATGTGTTTATATAAATTGGAGAGGTCAGTGATCGGTGTGGATGACTGTCTCCTTCCCTAGAATGTAATGCTTCCACTGTCAGCAAGCCTACACGATGGAATACATTTCTTTATCATAGATGGGGTACTTCCGAATTGTATCATAAACTGTCTCACTATGATAGGCCACTGGATGCCTGTGTTGGGTGAGGATTGCACCAATAACATAGTCTGAGGCGTCTGTCTCGATTTCAAATGGTTGTTGCAGGTCTAGGGGTGTAAGTACCAGTACAGAGTAGAGACAGTGCTTCAACTCAACGAACGCCTCCTGTTGGGACTCGGACCAGGACAACTTTTCTTTCGGCTCACCCTTAGTAATCTAAATCAAAGGCCAAGTGATATGGGAGAATCCCAACACGAACCTTCGATAAATATTTGCAAGGCCCATAAAGCTGCAAAGCTCCATTAGAGTGGTCAGAGCTGGCCAATCCCGAATGGCTTGGATCTTGGTCAGGTCCACATGCCCACCACGCTCATCTATGATGTACCTAAGTGTTGGACGTGCTTCATGCCAAAGGTGAATTTCTCCAAGTTGGCACACAGTTTGTGTTGCCTAAGGGTTTGAAGGACTTGTTGAATGTGTTGCAAGTGTTCTTCCAAACTTTGGCTGAAGATGAGGATGTTGTCCAGATAAACCACCATGAATGAGTTGGTGAAAGGTTGCAAGATTTCATCCATTAGCCTCATAAAAGTAGTGGGGGCATTTTTCAACTAGAAGGGCATAACCAACCATTCAAAAAGGCCTTCCTTAGATTTGAAGGCAACCTTCCATACATCTGTGGGCTTTATTAGAACCTAGTGATAATCAGACTTCAGATCGATCTTGCTGAAATACTTGCCCCCCTTGAGTTGGTCTAGTAGGTCATCAATACGTTGGATTGGATACCTGTTCCTAAAAATTATTTTGTTTAATGCCCGATAATCAATACAAATCCTTTAGGTTCTATCGTTCTTCTGTACTAGTACAATCGGGCTCCCACAAGGCGAGGAAATTGGTTAGATGTGCCCTTTTTGCAAAAACTCTTGGATTTTCCACTTCATCTCTTCATTTTCCAGAATGGAGCGATGATATATTGACCCATTGGGAATAGGTGCTCCAGGAGTCAGATCGATTGAATGCTTGACCTGACAATGCAAGGGTACCCTTGTGGGTGAAGAGAAGATGTCCTTGTATTCTTCCATGCCCGCATCCACCTTCTTCTGCTTCTTGGAGGAACCCTTCCCAGGGGCCATGGACGTGGCTATGACCTTCCCCTTACTTTGAGAGTGAATTAGAAAGAAAACAAATTTCCCAGTATGGGAGATGACCTTACTGCATTCCTTAACAGAGATCAAAGAGATGGCGGTAGGTGGGGCTACCTCTAGTATCTTGTATAACTTAGTACCCAAAGAAATAATAGCAAAGCGAGGTCTAGACTCATATGCATCATATCGCTTCCAAAAGTATGGTTGTCTTAATAATACATCATAAACTTCAAGAGGAGCAACATCACACAGTACCTCATCCGTGAAGGCCTTGATGTTGTAGGGAAGGTGGCACTGTTGGCTGATGCAAAGATCTTGTCCTTGATGAAGCCACCTGATGGTGTATGGTTGTGGATGTGTTTTTGTCAGTAGGCCCAACCCCTTCATGACCTCTACTGAAATTAGGTTCTTTTGGCTCCCACTATTGACAATGGAATGGAGCGGAGAACCCTTCACCCACATCTGTGAGTGGAATAGGCATTCCCCCTCTTCTAGATCTTCAGAATCAATCTTTTGGATCTTGGTGGTGGCCACAATGGCACTAGGCTCCGCGTTAATGATATGCTTCACTTTATCATTCCCCTTGTCGGGTTTTGGCTAAGAGTCAGAACATGTGTCAGACTCAGAAGCATTCAGCTCGGCCACCAGTGACTGCTTGGCCTGACACTCACTTATGTTGTGGGTGGAGCTCTTATGGAACTCACACCACTTTTTCATTTCCTTCTTTGTCTTCATGGTGTTGTTTCTTTCTTGCAGATTTTGCGGGTTATTCTAGGTCACCCCGCCTTGGATTTTCCCTTTTCTCTGCGGTTTGGGGGCACCTTTCTCTTGCATCAGATTCACAGATCCAAAGTCTCGCTTTTTTTGTTTAAGCTTCTGGTCAATCTTGATAGCGTATCAGTACGTCGTGCTAAGTGAGGAGATGTCCAGGAACTCCATCTCATTCTAGATGTACATATGTAGGAAGTCACAGTATTTGAGTACCAAATGTTTCTCAGAATCCTTGATAGCCAACTTTGTGTGAAGGGTATGAAAAAAATTGGTAAACTCCAGCACGTCTTGGTCCCTTCCCTGTCACAATGTGGTCCACTTTATGTATTTATCCTCATAGCTCTCAACAGGGTAGTACTAATCCTTGATGGTGTCCTGGAATGAATCCTAAGTGGGTGCGACCGAAAAAAGTGAGGGCGTACTTTCATCCTTCTGCGTGCAGTAGGTTTTCCACCAGTCCTTCACATGGGGGTGGCTTTGAGAAGAGAAAAAGTAATCATTTCCCAGCTAGAAAAACCATGAATAGAAAAATATACTTCTAGCAGATTTAACCATTTATCTATAGCATCTGCATCTATCTGACCATCAAATAAGGGAATGTCAAAGTTAACTTGTACCTTAAAGGGTGTGGCGCTTCCAAAGTATTTGCTGGAAGTAGATGCGTCTCCCTTGGGTAGCTGCTGAAGGATCTGGGCAAAGTTGTCCATCATTGGTTTCCTTTGTCGCTCGAGGGCTTCTTTGAGCAATATTTTGATAGGATCTCCTACCCCTTCATCTTTCTTTTCTTCTGCCATGGGAGGTTGTCGATATTTGTGAGGCTGGTATTGCAAAGGTTCGATCAGTTCAAGCCCTAACTCCTTATATCCCGACCTTGTTGGGGACATGCAAAGAAAAATAGAGAACGAGCATACCACTCTGATACCACTGATCCAAATTTAAACAGGAACACAACAAATTATAGATATAAACATAAACATAGAGATGCATCTGAAATAACACTTCATTTCATTAATATCAAATACTGAAATATGCTTACAAACATAATGGAAATAAGATTAGCTCGGGTGATGATAGCTTATCTCTGAGAAGATATGTGGTGGCTGGATGCCTCTAAACTGTGTTACAATGAGGCGCAGGGGCCTATTTATTATTGGAAAACAAGAGAAAAACCTAAACAACCAAAATCCTAACCTTAGGAGATGTAACGCGAAGAGTTTGTGGGCCTTGTTGGGGTTAGTTAGGCAACTAACTTCCCGGGGTCATAACTTGGTCATATTATCTCTGTTTGGCGCGTATGATACCTTGTTGGAAAGGTCTCTCTGAGTACTACAGATTTTGTTGTAGGCCCTTGCCTATGGCTATGAGCCTACTGTGAAAAAAAATAAAATAAAAATAAATAAATAAATTTGTTTAGGGGGGTCAAAACTGCTCTGAAAGTTCAGGACTTGAAAAACTGCTAAAAATAATAAATTCTGAAATAAACAAGGAAACAAATGAAACTGGTTGGAGGTCTAGGTGGGATAGGTGGGTGGCCACCGATATCCACCTGGATCAGAATGACCCTCCATCGAAAACGTCTAGCCAATCGCATCTCCTGAACTATAAAACATGTTTTTTAGACAATGTCTAAAGTTGATTTAGATATGGCTGTTATTGGGTCACTTCTTTGGTTTTCTTGGGTCGGAAGGCCTAATTTAGGGTTTCATAATTTGTGTATCTCTTTGAATGACACATATCTACAAGAAAAAATAATTTGTACTAACCAATGTGGGCAAGGAGAATGGTTTGAAATTTTGAAAGAGGGGGAGGACTTTCAAATCTTCATTAAGACCCTTAATGGGAAGTCCTAATCTTTCTAGGTTTTGGGTCTGGTTTATGTGGAAAATCTCAAACAATATTTAGAAAATTAGTTGGATATCCTATATAATATATATATATTATATATATATATATATATTATATATTATATAAAACATATCCTTAATGAAAGGAAGCAACTACAATATAATTTTAGTTACAGGATTACAACATCTTAAGAAATTCCACCATTGGCTTGAATCTAAGGCTATGAGGGGGTGTTTTTGTAGCTAGGACCCTAGGAGGCTCTATTTCTTACAAGGATGTGGCATGCAGTAAAGACTCTAATCCATTGGATCTGCGACAATACAATCCTAGACATTACATTGTTGAACAATAGAAATAAGTGCCTACCATGGAGGTAAACCTAATAGAGGTAAATCAAATTTTTTCTATTCTTCAATATAGGGTAGTGATTTGTAGATTTAATGGTTCTTGGCCTAGATCTAATGCTTTTTATCAATGGGTTTTACAACCTAGACAAAAATATATGGTATATACCTTTTCTCAAAAGGTTTCTTCATTGTTCAATTTGATACCTAAGAAGATGTGGAAAGAGCATTGAAAAAGGGCCTTAGGTTTGGGGAATTGCAGGGCTCTTCATTACCCCTTGGTTCCCAAATTTTGATACGACAACAATGGTGGTATCAAAAATGTATGGGTGAGGCTACCAAATCTCCCCCTTCCTTTCTGGCATCACAAGGTTTTTAAGGAAATTAGGAACCACCTAAGGTCATTCAAAAATATGGATCTCAAGAGAATGGAGAAAGGGTTATTTACTTACAAAATTTGTGTAGAAATAGACCTAAGTAATGGTCTACCTGACCACAGTCATCTGAAACATAAAAAATTCTAGTGGACCCAACTTTTGAATTATGAAAATACGACATTGAAATGTTGACCATGTTACCAAAAAGGATAATTACAAAACACAAGCCCTTAGGCAAAAGAAAAGTCAAAAAAGAAAAAGGGGCAGATCCACAAAACAAAAAGATGGTATCCTTTTGATACCTACCTTATAAAGGAGGAAGAAGAAGAAATCACAAAGAACCCTTCAAACCAAGAAGAATGGGATGCTCCAGTCCATAATGGTAATGCAACCCACAAGCATAATGGTATAAAATTTGAAGCGATCCATGAACCAAAAAAAATAAAATGGCACACAAAGAGGACGGGACAGTGGGCACAAAGAAAATTCATGTTTCAGAAAGCTCATATTCAAACAAAGAACTCTCATTGAAGATATCAGGAGCAATTTGGCAAAGGCTCCATTCGACCCCAACTCAGGGGGTTGACAGAAGATCTAGAAAAAGAAAGGAAAGAAAGAGAAGTTGAGTGATTATTATCACACTTAAATTCTTAGGTTTTTGTTATTTTTTAGTTTTTTACCTATGCACATAAGCCCAGAGGTTGCTTTTGTTGAATGTAGTTAGCATATACAAAATGTAATTTTGTTCCTTTTTTCAAAATTTTTATAATTATGGGGTTTTTCCCTTTGGATAAAAAACCAACGAGGACTCATGGAATGATATCTTTAAGATGCAGCAACATGAAGAGGAAATCCTAGAGGATTACCTTGAAAGGTTCTTATATAACCTCTGGAAAACTAAATCAGGTGCTCTTAGTGGTCAAATAATTAGGACTATTTTTCTAATAGGGATACAAGATGAATACATGGATATGTTAAATTTGATGGGTTCTAGTGATATTTCTCATTTATCTTTTCGTGATAAATGTGCTTTGTGTAGGAGATATTCAAGAAGTAGAGCCAAAACTAGTAAAGGAACAATGGACCCCTTCTCTAGGATAACTAAATCTATTGCAGGAGGAGCAACAAGGGATGAATTAGGAATTTTGTTAGAGAATTTTAAGACTAAAATCCTTAGTACTATTAGCTTTCAATTTGATACATGGAAAACTAAAAAGAAGAAGAAAATACACCTTTAGCTATTTTTTGTTCTCAACGTAGAAAAAAACATTCTTTCAGAGAATGTCCATTAAATAACATCCAAATTTGTGATATTTGTGTAAAGAATCACAATATGAAGAACTGCCCCACTTCCAAGACTTAAATTTGTTTACAAAGGAAACAACAAGGTAGTTGAGCCATCCTTTTCAGTTGCACAAAAGAGGTGATGGAATCCACATATGCAAGGTATGGTACATGATACTCCCTTGCAATACTCTATGACTAATAATTCATAATCAAATTCTCAACTAACCTGACAACATACATAGCATTAGCAAAAAATATTGCCCTAGAAACAACAAAAATAGCAGGGGAATATTTATAGGAACCTACCCCCATAATCAATTCCTATGCCTTATGTTGGACACCTAATCCTAAAGGGTTAGCGTGGAAGCCGAATGGACAAAGCAGTCCAAGGGACCTTGGGATGTGAATCCCAACGGTCACCATATTGTACTATAAATGTACATCTTTTGTGAATAAAAATTGTACTGAATGATTTATCTTTCCTATTGTTTTCCGATTTGTTCTCCCTGACCATGTCTGTTTAACATGGTATCAGAGCCATGATGAGTGGCCTGTTTTCCCTGAGCAACTGATCTGAGTTGCCTTGAATAATGCTGGCCCAGTCTTCATTACCTGAAGAACGCCAGACTGCGTGACTGAAAACTGCCCCTGTCTGCCTTGGTAGCGGGTATCTGCATTGAAATGCCTGACGCCTGACATGGTAACTGAAGACTGCGTACTCCTCGGTAACGTCGATGTTCTTCTTACAATCTTCCAATCCAAGAGGTAATGCACTGTTTTTCATGATTAAAATCGAGAGGCTCCCGTTTGCACTATTGTTTTTCCACTGTTAATATCCGCCAGTATGCTCCCGTACCGGCCTGAGAGGCCCCCTTAATGGCCTGACATTGTATCAAAATTGAAAATGAATGCATTTAAGCAATTTAGCAGGGTTTTCTTCCGCTCCGGATTCGAAACCCGCCAGGGTTTGAGAAGTTCACAAATAACCAAAAAATAAAAGCGGTTGTGAAGGGGTGTGCTCGTTTTGAGTATAATGTACAACGTTCAACACTCTTTGTTGGGTATAGATCTGTAAATTTCGGTATTGCTTGACCGAACCAACTCTCCTCCGAACCATTGCCGTGATCGGCCATCCGTTCTGTGCTCCTTACCCAATTTTATCAACGATATAGAAGAGGGTCGTTAGCCTCAGCGGTGGCGATTTCAATATCTTGGACAGAGCACCCTGAAATCCCCACACGGAGATCAGGCTTGTGTGATGTGCAGATAGGCAAATTGTCCGTTACATCTTGAGAGAGGAATCAGCTGGAAGAGAAAAATGGACGTCAGCAAGGTAAGAACCAAGTCACAAATGTGTGTTGCAAGGCCAGCAGATGGAATCCTCCCGGAATTCATGAAAATATGATCTGAAATTCCTTCGACCCGTTAAATTCCCAGATGATGAGTTCGCACAATCTGGATTTCAAGCTGACTCAACTCCTATGGTTGCACTGAATTCAAGAAACCATTTGAATTTCTGTCCTTACCTTGATACGAACAGTCATTTTATGTGGTCTGTAAGATTGGCGTGGAGTCTGTTTTTAGACAAGTTGGGTAATTGCTGTAAAGATTGATGCCGATGGAAATGCGAAGACTGGAGCGTTATTTTCCAAGGAATTGTTTGGTTAGTTCTTTTATGTTATGAGAAATAAATAACTGGGTATAAGCGGAGAAGAACCAGAGCAAGGTGTGGATAGAAGATGTGTATCGCTTAATCGCGGCCTCGCTTCCACCTCTTTCTGGGAACGATTTGGAGAGATCCCTCCTGCAAGACTTCGAGAGAGCCCTTCTCCAAGAATCCTTGGAGACACTCAAGAAGAGAGCCGTCAAGAACCCTATTTAAAGATTGGCGACGACGGTGGCTTCACCATACGCGTGGACAACCCCGCCAACTTTGTGAATCTCATGACTCAGAAGGGGAAGCCGACGGAGAGCCTGTTGCATCTGATGACGAATCTGTAGCTTTATTTATGTTTATGTTTTCTTTTGAATATGCAAGCATTTGTGACATTCAGACCTGCCTGCATGATGACAAATGTCTGCATGCTTTACGCTCAGCTGATTTTGAAAGATCTTTCATAAGCTTCCATGCCATTCGCTGAGAAACATAGTGCACAACAAATCTTTCAAGCACCCGCCTTGTTGTAAGCATAGCAGTCTCCCGGAAAATTTGCTTCACGGATTTCTTCAAAGGAATAACAAGATCCACGGGCTGCCTTTCTTGTTCATCTTCAAAATTATCGTCATCGTCATGTTCTTCCTCCAGCTGGGGTTCCAAAAGAGGCAGGTAAAACATAACAAGAGCTCTTAACGTTGTCATTCCAAGTGTCTTCCAAGTATCTTCGGGCTAAAGGCAGAGAAAAGTGGTTTCAATTCAATATTATAAGTTTTGACACTAGAAGCATAACCATAAGTGGGATCCCTATAAGCATTGTCAGAGCTATATCCAATATCATCACGGCCTATAGCAACATCACAATAAGCAATTGAACCTGCACCACTCAAGAGAAACTGTGAAGCAAAAGAATGACATATAGGTTGGAGATATATAGTAATTTCTTCAAAAGACAGTTAAACTAGGAAAGTGGTTTTCAGGATTTCACAGAACAGAGAGTGCATTTTTGGTCATTTGATTGTTTTTATAAATACATTGTTGAATTGATTGTCTGAATAATGGAGAAAAATCATGGATTATTAGAGCTATTAAGCACTCTAATCTTATCTACTGATGGAAGTACAGTTAAAGTCAACAAAAACACTCTCAAAGATATTCAAAAATCTTTACAATATGCACAAGAAAAGATCGATTTTTTGTAGCTTGAAACTCAGCTACAGCAAGAAGAACTACAGCAATGGAGTCATCATTCTGAACCTGTTTCTGTTCAGAAGACTGAAACAGACTCCCATAAACAGCAAGTCAATAATGCTCTTGTTCATTCAAATAAAGCAGTTGTTGTACATGCAGATGCAGAAACTCAATCTGCACTTCCCAAGCCCATCATCAGACCTTGGGAACAGCTTGTCCACAACAAGCACAGAACCGGTCTTGGATATGACAAGGACTTGTCCTTTCATATTCCAGACTACTCAAAACCCATTCAGTTTCAAAGTGCTGGTTTCATTAATGACAGTTCACCTGCTCCTCATGACAGTTCAGCTTCAGCTATTCCAGACTCTGCTCCTCTTCC
>APFE031269476.1:47818-65569 GCA_000404065.3 Pinus taeda | reverse complement strand
GACCTTGGGATGTGAATCCCAACGGTCACCATATTGTACTATAAATGTACATCTTTTGTGAATAAAAATTGTACTGAATGATTTATCTTTCCTATTGTTTTCCTATTTGTTCTCCCTGACCATGTCTGTTTAACACCTTATCCTCAATATCCATAATATTCCTCACAAATGCCACAAGTATGTCCTTCTATACAAACACAAATGAACAACTCTCCTGAGGTGATAGTTCCTCAATTACCACAATTAATCACAAGCCAAAGCCCCCTTAGACCACAATTGCATGTACAACTAATTCCAAAGCCCAATAATAAGCAAGCTTAGTCTCTTTTAAATGCTGAGTTGAAATCCTTCCCCACATATGTAGTCACTCATGTACCATCACAAGGGGTACAATTAATATCAGGGAAGGTTCTTAAACATAAAGACTCTCCTGTCATTATTGAAGAGAAACCTGAAGGGGATGAAATTCCCAATCAAATGACTCATGACTACCATCCTAAGACTGTTATTGTTCCCATTACTCAACCATATCTCACCTCACAATAAGAGAAACCTCAAGCATCCAAACCCTCCTTTTCTAGAAAGGACGGCGATAGAAAAACTTGTTGTCCTACCTAATTTTTAATTGGAACAAAACTAAAAAATGTTTGTGTGAAAAATCCCTTGTTACAAGCTATAAAGAGTGTGCCAATCTATGCAAAAACTATAAGGGAATTATGCATTAAAATACCCTATAGGAAATGAAAAGAGCCCCCCATGGTTCAAGCAGTAGATCAACTAGTTGAATTAATGAGAAGAAAATATTTAATGGAAAAATACATTGATCCTGGAAACCTTGTACTTATTGTTTTAATTAAATATATTCCTATAGAAAACACCCTAATTGGCGTATAGGCCGTAATAAATATCATGACTATCACCACCATGGAAATGCTACAATTAGAAAACCCTCGGCCTACACCTATGATGCTTGAACTTGTTGATAGATCTCAAATCAAGCTTGCTAGTGTCTTGGACGATTTTATCGTGACTTTGGATTCATGGGAGTATCCTATGGAGTTTTTAGTAATTCAACTGAAAAACACTATGAATGACCACCCCTTAATTCTTAGGATGAATTGGCTAGCTACGACAAATGATTTCAGTAGATCTAGAGAAATGACCATTTCTAATGGAGCCTCCATGAAGAAAGTCATTTTATATCCACTGGAAAAACTAGTAATAAAATATTCTTTGTGGATAGAAGATCCTTATGAGAATGGGGAGATGTATGACCACTTTTGACCATCTAACAATCAAGGGAGTTAAAAGAACCAACTGAAGATAAATTATTAAATCAATTCCTTTCTACTAAAAATTGTATCCGATATCCTAAATTGTCTCATATATATAATCATATTTTTAGATATTTTTAGGAATGTTATGATTTTTCAAACTCATTATTCCTTCTTTTATGTCGGTGATTAAAGAAGGCTCTTATTTCAACAGTGTTCATGTTGATCGATCTAGGAAAGTTTCTACACATTAACCTAATATTATTTAGGAACAACAAGAGCAACTAATCCATGCATTACAAGAACAATTTGGTGCATTTTCATGGGATTACCAAGACATGCATGGCATTCATCCAAGTATGTGCTTACACCACAATATCATCAAGAAAATTCTAGACCTATAACACAGTCCCAACGTCACATGAATCCCACTTTAAAAGACATCAAAGACGAAGAATTACAAAAACTACTAAATGTCAAATTCATACATCCTATATCTAATAGCATATGGGTTTCTACAATTTTAATGGTACCTTAGAAAAACAATAAATAGAGAATTTTTGTTGATTATCGGGAATTAAACAAAGGCACTCTAAAATAACTTTTTCCATTTCCCTTTATTGATCAAGTATTAGATACTTTATTAGGTAAACAATATTTTTCTTTTCTAAATGGATGTAGCAAGTACAATCAGATTCAGATTGCACCAGAAAACCAAGAGAGGACCACATTTACATGTCCACGGGGGACATTTTTGTATCAAGTTTTACCATTTGGCTTATGTAATGACCCTGCTACTTTTCAATGTGCAATACTAGGTATTTTTTCTAACTCAATCCAAGGATGTCTAGAAATCTATATGGATGATTTATGTTTTTTTGGTGAAACTTTTAAAGAAGCATTTGATAACCTTGAGAAAGCGTTGATTCACTGCAGACAAGCCAATCTTTCTTTGAGTAATAAAAAACGCAGAATGTTGTTGAAAAAGGGGATTGTTCTCAAGCACCATATTTATCATGCAAGTATCAAAGTTGATCCAACAACATTTAAAGTCATCACGAACCTTCCTACACCACGATTTCAAAAAGAGGTAAGAAGTTTTTTGGGTCACACTGGTTATTATAGGTGATTTATTCAAAATTTTACAAAAATAGTGGCACCAATGCTTAAGTTACATTCAAAAGATGTTGATTTTTCTTGGGACTCATGTTGTCAAGTTGCTTTGGAGATACCAAGGAGAAGTTCTCTACATCACCAGTACTTAAGGAGCCAAATCAGTCCCTTCCATTTCACATTTTTACAGATGTTCCAGACAGAACCCTTGGAGTTGTATTGGGCCAAAAAGAGATTCAATCATCTTATGATAATTATTTTATAAGTTAGAATATAACACCAACATAACTCAATTATACATTTACTGAAAATGAATTTTTAGTTGTTGTACATGCTATAAATATGTTTAGGCACTATATAACTAATTATGATTTTTTCTTACATACTGATCATTCTGCCATCAAATTTTTTATGAACAACCCTATCACTAATAGTAGAACCACTAGATGGCTACTATTACTACATGAATTTAACATTACTATTTTAGGTGGGCTAGGAAAAGTAAATTTGGTAGTATATTTCCTTTCCCAGATTCATACTAGTGATGAAGTTAGTCTTGTAGATGATATTTTTCCATATGAACATTTGTTTTTTGTTGCTACCAACGTATCATGGTTCGCAAATATAGTCAATTATTTGGCCACAAGAAAGTTGTCTCAACACCTCTCCCCACAAGAAAGAAAACAAATTGTTAAACAAAATGCTACTTACTCATGGGTTTAGGGAGATCTCTATCGTATTGGGCTAGACCTGATTATTTAAAGGTGCATTCAGGAAGATGAGATGTTTAACATTTTGCAAGCTTGCCATGATGGACCTTATATAGGTCACTTTGCTAACCAAACGACTGCCTACAAAGTGCTCCAACAAGGATAATATTGTCCAATACTTTTAAAGATGAAAAGCACTACGCTTGTAGCCGCGACATTTGTCAAAGGATGGGAAAGCCAGTACAAGTCGATTAAATTCCCTTACAATCCCAAGTGCTTGTTGAACCTTTTGAAAGACGAGCCTTGGACTTTGTGGGGCCAATTTCTCCAATGTAATAGAAAAAGAGATATATATTAGTTTGTATTGATTATGTTACAAAATGGGTAGAAGCAAAATCTCTTTATCAAGCTAGCAAAAAATCAATAGTTGATTTTTTTTCAAGATATTTTTACATGGTTTTGTCTTCCAAGAGAGATTGTGACAAATCATGGATCACAATTTGTATTGAAGGCAGTAAAATCAATTGCTCAAGAGTACCATATAAAACATTATAGATCCTCTCCATACCACCCGCATGCCAACAAAATCTACAAACAAAGCGTTTGAAGCCATCCTAACCAAAACAATATCGTTACATCATAAAGATTGGGAAAGTAGGCTCCCAGAGGCAATTTGGGCTTATAGGATTGTGTGGAGGATTATTACAAGATTCACACCATATAAATGGTATATGGTGATCCAGGTGGATATTAGTGGCCACCGACCTATTCCACCTAGACCCCCCAGACATTTTCATATGTTTCCTTGTTCATTTTAGCATTTAATATTTTTAGCAGTTTTTTTGGGTCCTAAACTTCCGGAGCAGTTTTGACCCCCTAAACGACATTTTCTGGGGTCCGCGGCAGGCCCAAAGTTATAAGTAGGGGCCTGCGGTGGAACCTGTAGTACCCAGATATACATTTTAAACAAGATATCGTACGCGCCAAACGAAGATAATATGATGAAGTTACGACCCTGGGAAGTTGGCTGCCCAACTAACCCCAACGGGGCCCACAAAATCTTGGTGTTACACCTCCTGGAGTTAGGGTTTTGGTTGTTTAAGGTTTTCTCATTTTTTTCAATAATAAATAGGCCCTTGAGCCTCATTGTAACACAGTTTAGAGGAATGTAGCCACCACATCTCTTCTCAAAGATAAGCTACCATCGCTCGAGCTATCTTATTTCCACTTTGTTTGTAAGCATAGTTCAATATTTTTCTATTGATGAAATGAAGTGTTTTTCCACTACATCTCTGTGTTTATGGTTATATCTATAAGTTGTTGTGTTCCTGTTTAAGTTCAGATTAGTGGTATTAGAGCGGTCTGCTCTTTCTCTGTTTTTCTTTGCATGTCCCCAATAAGGTTAGGGTATAAGGAGTTAGGGCTTGATTTGGTTGAATCATTGCAAGACCAGCCTAGCAAAACCTTTTGACCTCCCATGGTGGAAGAAAAGAAAGATGAGGGGGCAGTAGATCCTTTCAAAATGTTTCTTGGGGAAGCCCTCGAGCGATAGAGGGACGTGATGATGGATAACTTTGCCCAGATCCTTCGACGAGTACCCATAGGCAATGCATCTTCATCCAACAGCCACTCTGGAGGCACCATTCCTTTTAAGGTACAAGTTAACTTTGATATTCCCAGATTCGAAGGCCTGATAGATGCAGACGTCGTAGATAAATGGTTAAATCTATTGGAAGGATATTTTTCAATTCATGACTTTTCCAATCAGGAAAAGGTTACTTTTGCAATTCTTAAAGCCGCCCTACACGTCAAGGATTGGTGGGAAACCTACTATGAACAAAAGGACAAGAGTGAACCCTCGTTGTTTTCATCTGCACCCACTTGGAATTCTTTTCAAGACGCCATCAAGGAACAATATTACATTGTCAGGATCTATGAAGGCAAATACATAAAGTGGATCACGCTACATCAGGGAAGGGACCAAGATGTGCCATAGTTCACAAATACTTTCCATACCCTTCTCACAAAGCTGGGTATCAAGGATACTGAGCGGCATTTGGTGCTCAAGTATCGCGACTATCTACACAAGTACATCTAGGATGAGATGGAGTTCTTGGAAATTTCCTCGCTCGACACAACGTATCGGTACGCTATCAAGATTAAGCATAAGTTTAAAAAGAAGAAGTAGAACTTTGGATCTGTGAATCCAGAGCAAGGAAAAGGCACCCCCAAACCACATAACAAAGGACCAAGCCAAGGTGGCGCTACCCAGGACAACTCGCTGAAGCCGCAAGCAATAAACAACACCCCAAAGATCAAGAAGGACACAAGAAAATTGTGTGAGTTCCATAAGAGTTCCACTCACAATACAAGTGAGTGTCGGTCCAATCAGTCACTAGTGGCCGAGATGAAGGCTTCCGAATTAGATGTAGGTTCTGACTTTGATTCATAACTCCATAAGGGAATTGAGAAAGGGAAGCATATCATTGATGTGGAGCCTAGTGCCATTGTGGCCACCACCAATATCTAGAAGATTGAGCCTGAAGATAAAGAGGAGGGGGAATGCCTTTTCCACTCACAAATGTGGGTGAAGGGTTCTCCACTGCAGTTCATTGTTGAAAATAGGAGCCAAAAGAACCTCATTTCAGCAGATGTCATGAAGCGGCTAGGCCTAAAGACTATATCACATCCACAACCGTACACCATCAGGTGGCTTCACTAAGGACGAGATCTTCGTGTCAGCCAGTAGTGCTCCTCTTGAAGTTTGTGATGTATTGTTAGGACAACCATAATTGTGGAAGTGACATGTTGTATATGAGTCTAGACCTCGTTGTGTGATTATTACTTTGGCTAATAAGTTGTACAGTATACCAGAGGTAGCTCTGCCTACCGCCATCTTTTTTATCACTGCAAAGCAATGCAATAAGATCATTTCCCAAACCAAGAAATTTGTTTTCCTAATGATTCACTCCCAGGGAAAGAAGAAGGTTGTGGCCAAGGCTTCGAGGCAAGGCTCCTTTTCACAGAAGCAGCCGACGGACAAGGTCATGGAGGAGTACAGGGATATTTTCGCCTCACCCATAGGGGTACTTCTGGATTGTCAGGTCAAGCACTCCATCGATCTGACCCCAGGTGCGCCGCTGCTCAATGGATCAAGATATCAACACTCTATTATGGAGAATGATGAGATCAAGAGGGAGATTTAAGAACTATTGCAAAAATGGCACATCAGGCCAATCTCATCACCTTGTGGGGTCTGATTGTATTGGTACAAAAGAAGGATGGGACCAGGAGGCTTTGTATTTTCTATCGGGCGCTGGACAAGATCATTGACTGGAATAGGTACCCAATCTCGCAGATTGATGACCTTCTGAACCAGCCCAAGGGGGCCAAATATTTCAGCAAGATTGACTTGAAGTCAGGTCATGAGTGGGTGCATATCAAACCCTCTTATGTGTGGAAGATTGCCTTAAAATCCAAGGAGGTCCTTTTTGAATGGTTGCTCCTGCCGTTCAGATTGATGAACATCCCTACAACCTTCATGAAACTAATGGATGACATCTTGCGACACTTCACCAATGCATTAGTGGTGGTGTATTCAGGTGACATCTTGATCTTCAGCCAGAGTTGGGAATAACACCTCCACCATATTTGATAGGTCCTTCAAACCCTACGCCAACAAAAGTTGTGTGCTAACTTGGACAAATGCACCTTTGTCCTTACCAAGGTTTAATGTCTGGGGTACATCATTGATGAGCAAGGTGTACATGTGGACCCATCCAAGATACAAGTCATTCAGGATTGGCCAACCCCAACCACTCTAACAGAGCTGCACAACTTTTTGGGTCTTGCCAATTTCTACCATAGGTTCGTGTTGGGGTTCTCTCATATCACTTAGCTTTTAAGTCAATTCACGAAGGGCGTGAAAGCAAAGTTTTTTTGGTTGGAAAACCAACAAGTGTTGTCCAAGTTGAAGAATCGCCTCTATTCTGCACCAGTGCTCACATTACCAGATCTACAACAACCATTTGATATTGAGACAAATGCCTCCAACTATGCTATTGGTGCAGTTATTACTCAGCATGGGCATCTAGTGGCTTACCACAGTGAGACACTTTCAGACGCAGTTCAAAAGTACCCCACCTACGACAAAGAAATGTATTCCATTGCGTAGGTCTGCTGTCAATGGAAGAATTACATTTTGGGGAAGGAAACAGTCATCCACACAAACCAACGATCTCTATAGTTCATACAGATACAAGGGAAATTGTAGAATGATTGCCATAAGAAATGGTCCACCTATTTGCAATAGTTCCATTTGAACATTAAGTATAAGAAGGGCAACACCAATAATTTTTTTGATTGCCTCAGCTGACCACCGGTTATGGCAGTTATCACTGTGCTCGACTCCTATGGGCACGAGACATTGGGGTGGCCACATCTTTACAAGAGCGATCCAGAATTCAACAACATATACTAGACACTCTTGGAATGGAAGCAAGTTACAAATTTTCACCTTCAAGGTGCATTGTTATGCTGCATGGGACATATTTTTGTTTCTTCAAGTGAGTGTGCCAAGATGATTTAGGAGGCGCACTATAGTTGTGTCGCTAGACATTTCGAAGTAGAGAAAATAATGGCGGTATTGCAGAAGTATTTTTATTGGCCGAAACTTCGTTAGGATGTTGGCAAGTACATTAGATCCTACACTGCCTGTGCCATTGCCAAACCAACCATCAAGAAGCAAGGCATGTGTACTTCTCTACCTACTCCTAGCCAGCCTTGGGAATCTGTCTCCATGGATTACATGTCAGGCCTTCCTTCTACTAATCACGACAACGATTGCATTTTCGTGGTTGTCGATAGATTATCTAAGTTTTCCATCATGGTGGCCTGCAAGAAGAGTATCATAGTAGAGGCCACTGCTGAGCTCTTCTTTGAGTGAGTATGGGTACACTTTGGGATCCCACAGTCCATTTTCTCATACCGGGACAACAGATTTCTGAGTGAATTTTGGTCAAGTTTTTGGTCGATGCTAGATATAAAGATTACTAAGTCCATGACTTTCCATCCCCAAACTGATGGCCAAACAGAGGTTATCAACATGATTATCGTACACATTCTGCACATGTACAACTCAAAGCATCCATGCACGTGGGATGAAAGTCTCCCCTATGTCCAACACAGCTACAACAAAGCTCTCCACAACTCAACATGCCTCAAACCCTTTCAGGTAGGGCTAGGGTTTCGGCCATTATGCCCCATTGATGTGGCCATACCATTTGTAGCCACTTAGGTAGATTCGTCTCACGTTCAATCTAAAGCTGAAAGGGCTAACAACTTCATTGAGCGCATTCAACAAAACCGCCAGCAGGTCCATGATATATTGGACAGAGCCAATGCTAAGTACAAGAAATGCCATGATCAACATCGAGTGTCGCACAAGTTCCAGGTGGGCAACAAAGTTTGGCTACATTTGCAGAAGGAGCACCTTGCTAGACCCCACCGCAAGCTTTGTCCGCTTCGATATGGGCCATACACCATCACCAAGGTCATTGGTGACAATTCCCTCAAGCTCAACATCCCACTGTCCCTTGGTCTGCACCCAATGTTTAATGCAGATCACCTTTAGCTATACTTTACACCATTGTTGGACACATCTGACATTGCAGAACAGGTCACACAAACAGAGCTCAACTCGTACTGCATGGAACAGGGCACAACTGATCAGATCATGGACACAGAAATCAAGAACACTCGCTAATAGAGGATACAACTATATCGATTTGTCAAGGCAGGCCACCTCCTTCACCAGGGCAAGTGGTTCACTAGGGACCAGGTTCAATAAAAATTTCCTCACCTCATGGAGACTCTGCATGCAATGGGTACCATTGATTCCTAAGGGGGGAGGAATGATCTAGGTGGATATTGGTGGCCACACATCTATTCCACCTAGACCCCCTAGTCAGTTTCATTTGTTTCCTTGTTCATTTCAACATTTACTATTTTTAGCATATTTTCGGGTCCTAAACTTCCGGAGCAGTTTTGCCCCCCTAAACAAAATTTTTTTGGGGTCCGCGGTAGGCGCATATCCATAAACAAGGGCCTATGACAAAAGTTGTAGTAGTTACAAAGACCTTTCCAACAAGGTATCATACGCACCAAACAGAGATAATATGACCAAGTTACGACCCCGAGAAGTTAGCCACCCAACTAACCCCAACAAGGCCCACAAACTCTTGGTGTTACATCTCCTGGGGTTAGGGTTTTGGTTGTTTAGTGTTTTCTCATGTTTTCCAATAATAAAAAGGCCTTTGAGCCTCATTGTAACACAATGCAGAGGCATGTAGCTGCCACATCTCTTCTCAGAGATAAGCTACCATCACCCGAGCTATCTTATTTCCATTATGTTTGTAAGCATAGTTCAGTGTTTTTCTATTAATGAAATGAAGTGTTTTTCCACTGCATCTCTGAGTTTATGATTATATCTGTAAGTTGTTGTGTTCCTGTTTAATTTCAGATCATATGGAAAATAGGTTCTCCTTCCCATCGAGTTTCAAGTAAAGACATTCAGGACAACCATGCAATTGGATATAGATTTGTCAAAAGCTTAAAATCAAAGAGTTGCTCAACTTAATGTGTTAGATCGGAAATTTGACATTATACCATACAATAAATTATTCTTGTCCAAGAGAAACTAGCTAGATGGCATGATAAGTTTAGTAGGAAAAATAACTTCAAGCCTAGTGTTGGGCCCTTGTTTTTTACTCCATATTTAAAAACTTCCAAGGAAATCTCACTACATGATGGATGGGACCTTATGAGGTTGAGACTGTTTTTTACAATGGCTCAATGAGAAGGACTATTGATGATGACTAAGCTTCCTTTCTGGTTAATGGTAATCGATTAATGTTGTATCGTAATCCCATATCTAAAGAAAGATTTGTTCAAGATTTCATGCAACAATAAGAGATGGAGGTAGTAAGTGGGGAGCCTTCCACTCCCTCTTTCTCCCCCACAAGTTTTCTTCCCATTTCTTGATATATATATATATATATATATATAGATATATATAGATATATGTATATATTGGTCAAGTTCTTGTTGTTAAAAGCAACTTGCTTATGGGAGGTCACAAGATCAATTCTCCTCGACTTCCTTGAGGTTAGGATATGCTAATAAGTCGATGGGAAGTGATCCCTTCGATTATATCTTCCTGGATATTTTCTTGGGCAAAAAAAACTAGTCTAGTTGAGTTATGAGAGAAAGAACTAGTCTAGTTATGAAAATCAGCCTGATAACATAACTAGACATGGGCTTGCTTGAAAACCAACTTGTTTGCAAGATATCCCTTGTTGATTATTGCATAATATTGTTAATCTTCATTTTTCATAATCTTCAGATCATTTTTATTGTTCTCACGTTGGATGATGAAGGAGTCATCAAGGCCTTCCTTCCAACAAAATTTGCCCCATCATCTTCAACACACTATTTGGGGTTAGAGTTAGAGACTTTTAATGTTACATATAGGTTTGCATGCATCAATGGTAGATTTTATCATTGAAGACAATGGGGATTCCTTAATGTTGCATGTTTATTAGATCTTACAAGAGATTCAACGACATCTCATCTATTCATCTCGAGAAGGATGTACAAGGGAATCTTGACCAATTAACACCAAAGGTGAGTGATCTCGTATTTTTTAACAACTTTTATCATTGGTTGGTTGAATTATTTCCTTCTATGTTCAAATTCATCAAATATTTTCACACAAATGGAATTGTGATGAAGATCATTAGTTTGAGAATTGAAATAAGTTGTAATCTTCACCATGGTGTGAATAACAGGGGAATGGTATTTAAGGCAGCAGGGACAAGTTGATTGTTTCAAAAAGAGGAGCCTATCTAATATATTTAATAGGTGTCCTACTGAAGGGAGTCAGATTTCTTTCTCATTACAAAGCTTAAGACATAACATTGTCCTTTGTTATTCCCATTGCAACTATTTTCTTTAGCATTATCAGTTTTTTGAATTGGATTGACATCATTGAGTTTTCAGATTGACTCCATCTTGTTACAACAACAAAAACACAACAAAGTTATAAAATTTCTTAGAATTTGATATGGTATTGGAACAAAATAGGTGGTACCAAAAGACTTGTAAGTGAACTCTTTTCTTTTTAACATAGTTGATTCAACAATTCTTCATTCAAATCTTCAACACAAAACCAACTACAAAAGGGTAATTGGAAATTGAATTGCGCCTGAGATAGAATACAACTTTGTTCCATTTTTATCTATTAAAAACACAAGGATTTCTATTTATATATGCAAGCAAACCCTCTCATACTTACCACTCTGTCTTGTTTTATTCATTTTCTTATACGCACCATTTCTAATCTCATACCATATACCCTTATATAGCCTTACCTCATATCATTCTTATGATTACAAATGTATGGCTAGATTAAGAAACTACCGATCCCTTTGCCTTTAGTCAAATTAGCAGGTGTTAAAATGTTAAGTGCTTCATTGCACCTTGTATAAACTAATACAACAACTATAATATCACCCAATCCTCTATAATGATGGTTGACTTCGTGTTGATTCCCATTAAATGGGTTGTCAAATTCTCCCATATATCAACATGCCTTGTCACTTGTGATGTGCATGCACCCCAACTTCTTATTGCTTCACACAGCGACAACTACCAACTCTCCACATTGGAAAATTATAGTTTTATATATTGTTGGTATTCCCTATCAAAGTCAATCCATTTTCATATGTTAATTTGGCCAATTTTTCATCTTGACGCTCTCCTCAATGGCAGGATTCTAAGCTAGAATAACAAAGCCATTAATGAGGGGAACCACAGTAGGCTTTGTAACCTAAAGTAGTACGGAATCTGTGTATATAAGAGTTTTATTTGTGAAACTATGGTAGCTATAGAAATGGTGGTTGATAGACACAAACTGACTCCTCAAGCTCTTAAAACCCTTCTGGAATATGATATGTGTCAGCAATTATTCAGTGCACCATACTGGCAAGGGTTTCTTAGACATTTCAAGGGCATGATGATCAATTTGCTTTACAATTTGCAAAAAAATTGATCGTTGCATTGCCTATGCTAGTAATTTAGTTATGGGGGTGACAGGGGAGATAATGGCTCATGCCACTGGTCTCCTTCTAATTAGAGAAAATTGGTTTAAGTATAATCCATTAAACATGGGCACCTGCAATTTATTTTTGAAGCCATAGCATCAAGATGCACACTAGATAAAAGGGGTACCAAGGACCTGGCTGAAAGATGAATGGTTGAAGCCATTATTGATCTTACAAAAGTTACTGACTTGTGAGGGAAGGTACACCATTACTTTTCAATATCATATTTGCATTATTTTAGATTTATAGTTTGGTCAAAGTTAAACTTCCCATATTACTTGTGGAAAATTCTAGGAAATATGGCAAGCCAAGTAAGAAGAAATAAAAAGAGACCTCTCATAAGCTTACACCAACATGGTCTCATTAAAATTTTAATTATGGAAGAGCTCAAAGACCAGAGGGACACCTAGGATAAATTTTTGACTCAGGAACAAATTTGTAGTGCACCCACAGGAGAATTTAGTAGGTAAATTTCTAGAACGGGGGCCTATTAATGATAATTGCGGTGAGAGCCTAGCTCCGACCAAAGCTAATATTTTTAATCCTCCTCGTCTCAATTTGAGAACAAGGAAAGGCAATGCATCAAAGGGAAATTCCCCAGTTCCTAACACACCTACTCGTTGTGTTACTCGTAATATGTCCAAGAAACAAGATGCCTGAAAGCCCATAGAGCCACCACCCATGCCCACACCACAAGTGACTAAGAAAACCCTTGTTTTAGTGACAGTGATGATCGACAGAATTTGGAAGATGATTTTAGAATGAAGAGGAAGCAGAAAAAGAAAACCCTCAGGTTCGTTGAAGAGGAATTCTCTCGAACCACCTATTAAAAGACCTACTTAGGAAGGATCCAATCATGATTACTGTTGAGCCTCATGATTTCTTCATTTTGACTCTCCCTTACCTATTTTTTCCTTTCTTTGACCATTATCATCAACTCAATAGGCATCAAACTACAAGGTTTTTGACATGGTAATGTATTTAATTGCCTTATCTTTCATATTTAATAATGTTCCTTATCACTGAGTTATATTTGTATTAGCTACCGAATTCGCACGATTATGAATCTAAGTATGTTTCTGTAGCTGATTCCAAGTTTTACCAGGGTCGGAGGTGCCAGCTAAGAGAAGAAAGATATGGACATGTGGAGATTGATCCTTTAACGATTTCTTCCTATTCATCTGAACTAGATCATCAAAGGATTGCTTGATTGCGTGGTCAAAGGGTAAAGTCAACTTGTTGCTGAACATGTGAGCGAGAGTCCAAAATTCCTACGCTTCACGATTTGCTTTGCCAAATAGAAAATCATGAGCAACGATATCTTGATATTTTTTAGAAGCTAACATTAGAACTCTGTTAGCTAGGGTAGGTGTACAAGCCTCGAACAGTTATTAACAAGGACTTTTATAAATACCGTGCAACAAACATGAAGAGGAGGTTAATTTATATATGAAACATCATTGTTTCAAACTCTGTTTTATCTGTTAATGAAGAATAAAGATTTGATGCGTAGCTGACTGTTTGATTATAGTTCAATGGCCGCCTGTTTGTGGAGGGCCCCTACAAACACTGAAGGTTTGCATTTTCATAACTTTTCTTTATCGTTTGTTGCAATTATTTACATGTTTTAGAATCATTCTACAGTGTGGATTTCAATTAGATAGCGATAGTGCGAGCACGACAAAGAGACATAAAATAAATAAAGCTTATAACCTCTGAGGGGGAAAGGAAATAAGGAAGGGCCTACTTCTTCAGGACCTTCCCATATTCGTGTTCCCGTGTTCCCCTTGCTCCTGATTCGAGTTTGGCTTTCTGATAGTCTACCCTCCTCCTTCCTTTAAAGTCCTTACAATGCCTTCTGTCGACGTAGGTATCCGAGGGAAGCAAGTAGCCTGCCTTAGTCGGGGTAGCTAGCTAGGGGGGAGGATATTAAGTACCCCTTGAGCAAGAGTCAAAAGATTTCACTAATCATTCCTTTTTCAAGTTGATTTATAATGATGCTAATGTAGTGTAATAATTTTTCATAGATTTCTTTATAGTTTCATTTTACAATATTTCATTTCAGAGCTTGAGTGATTTCTTTATGGTTTCATTTTACAGTATTTCATTTCAAAGCATGAGTGATTTCTTTATGGTTTTCATTTCAAAAGCATGAGTGATTGATAATGAGTAAATGTGTGGTTTTCATTTTGAATAGAAGTCAATTTCATTTTGGTTTTTATGCAAAGGATTTCTAGAATGTTAGCTAAATAATTCTTCTTTTAGAGATTAAATTTGTGTTGCAATAGATCAGTTAAGTTTTCTTAATGAGATAGTGTGAGCGTTCTTTGTGTTTCATTTGCAAGTGTGAAGAGCATTTTTGATTTCATTAGAAAGGAGTGAGGAAATTTTAGGAATATTTAATGTGTTAAATCCATTTTCTTTGAAGAGTAAGATAGGAATGAATTACATCCTTAGAAGTAATTTTCAATAACTCAATCATGTAAATTAATAATATGATTTAATAAAAAAACTTCTAGCATATATAGTGCACTTGTACTTCACAAGTTTACCAACTTCGATCGATAATTTATATAACAATTTAAGACAATTAAATTGACAAAAAATTTGGCGCCGTTGCCGAGGAAGTGTAAATAGAAGTCTTTGTCTTTTTCATTTTGGTAAATTAAAAAACAAAAACAAAACATGATATGCATAGGGAAAGAAACTCTAGGGGTAGATTTGTAGGTAGATGTAAGAGTTTAATTCCAAAAACACCACTCACCCCACCACGACCTCGTAGTACCACACCACCCACACAAACTCGAATTCCATCCATAGCAAGCAAACACAAACTCCCTGAGGTATTAAGATCCGAAATCCAACCTAGAGACTCACCAACTTCATCAACATAAGCCATAATAGAAGAAGATCCCATATATCCAACAACAGGAGTAATTTTCTTATCTTCAACTGGAGAACAACTTCTAGCTCAAGAGTTGGAAGTTCTTGTTGAAGACGAGGAAGAAGAAACCAAGTTTAACAAGCCATTGATGGAAGAACCAAATCAACTAGAGGAAGTTGAAAACCCAATTTTGGAAACCGAACCCTATATTAGTTCTGAGCAATCTACAATGGCCGGAGAAGGAGAAGGATAGTTACATAATGTGAATGGTGAACAACCTAGGATTAGAGGAGGAAGAGGAGGAAATAGGGGAGGTGGAAGAGGTTGAGGGAGAGGAAGAGGGAGAGGAGAAGATATAAATCCAGACCCCTTTGGAATGCCTATCCTCGATGAATATACAACTGTGACAATGAAAAATATCTCACCCTCTATCCTTCCAAACTTTCATGGACTAAGAAGTGAAGATCCTAAAATATTTCTCTTTGAATTTGAAGTCTTGTGTAGATCATATGATTATATGCATGATGCTCAAAAGTTGAAATTATTCCTTGCAATCCATAAATATGCAGCATTAAAATGGTTTGTTGGTTTAGGAATAAATTCCATAAGAACATGGGAACAAATGAAAACTACATTCTTAGATAAATATAAGGACTATTGTATGCCCCATAATATTAAGGATGAAGTCTTTAAAATGGTACATAAATAAGATGAAAATCTTGAAGACTTCGTTAACAGATTTGCTTCTAATGTTAAAAGGGAAAAAATGAATAATCGAGATGAGGAAACTTTGAAATCTCTCTTATTGAAATCCATTAGAGATGAGAGGATTGATCTTCTCAATCTAATGGGTAATGGAGACATTTCTCAATTGTCACTTGGATAAATTTGTGAGTTATGCATACACATTTTAAGAGGCAAAGCAAGAACTGGAAAAATCCAAGAGATCCTCTTTTATCAAGGATTAATAAATTTGTAACTGGGATAATAAGTATAACATAATTAAGTAATTTTCTTGATAGTTTTGAAATAGATCTTTTAGGAAGTCTTAGTGAACAAATTGACACCCTTAAAATACAAAACAAGCAAAAAGATGAAAATGTTGCATTGTCCATTTTTTTCCCTAAGTGCAGAAAGAAACATGCCTTGAGAGAACGTCCTCTTGATTTAAAGAGTGTAGAAACTTGTGTTATATGTGTGTAAAATCATGATACAAAAGAATGTCCCTCAATACCAGGTCTTAAAGTTGTCTATCAAGAAGGAGTACCAAATTAGGTAAACCCTCTTTGTTTTATTGCTAAAAGACCCTGGCAGAATCCACAACCAAATACAACTCAAGTTTTTAACACTCAATCATTTGCACAACCATAATAAAGTAATTGGCCTGCCCCAATGCCTTGGCAATCTTGGCCATGACGTTGGTCACAAGGATGGAAAAATCCTTATGGAAAGTACCCTCAATATCCACAATATCCTCAATTTCCACAATTTCAACAATCATATCCTACTTTTCCTCCACAATATTATCCTCAACTAGTTCAACAAACTCAACCCCACAATTTGAATCCATAACTTTCATTACCATTTCCTCAAAGACCAAACCAGTTGCCTACCCAACCACTTCCAAATTCAAATAATAATAAAAATTCACAACTTGTTTACAATATGGAAGGACAAAATTTCCAAACTTACATGATAACTCCACTAGATCTAAACAATGTCCAAATTAGATCTGGTAGAGTATTGGAGAAAAAGTCCCCATCAGTTGTTATTCAGGAAAGTGAATGTTATGACACCAGCTCACAAAAGATAGAAAACATAGCTGAACGCCTTAGAATTCAGCCTCTTCGAGGGGGCAACCTCCTTTTCATTACATAATTGAACAATTCTTTGATGATACAAATGAAAATGCCTCCTTTATATTACATAAATGAACAATTCTTTGATGATACAAAAGAAAATACCTCCTTTTTATATATAGGAGTCTAAGGGGTCATAATATAATCAGAGCCGACACAACAATAATAATGTAAGGGCATAATAATAACAATAGTGGGCTTCTATGGGGCACAATAGTAACAATATGGGGACTACATGGGTACAATAATATAATAAGAGGGTTTTACTAATAACAATAGGGGTTACACTAGTAGTATAGGGGGCTAACATGCCCCTGTCCTTCAAAAAGTGTTGTCCTCAATGCTTGAGTAGTTTTTGATGCTTCTGTATAAAATTTTTGTCCTCCCATGTGGAATCTTCAGCGGGTAAGTTCTTCCACTTAATGAGATACTCTGAAATTGATCGATTTCCTAGCTGTCGGGTTCTTGTTTCTGTGACTGCTCTAGGTTCCAATATGATTTTTCCTTCCTCTTCAAGTTCTGGAAATATTGTTTGAATTGGGATATTCTGCAACTTTTGAATGAGTGGCCACACTTCTTTGGCCTTCTTCCGTTCATCCCTTGCTTCATTTATCCAATTTGGTTGGATAATATAAATAGCACAAAACAATGCTTCCACATCCTCATCCTTTCTTGAGAGTGCATTTGCAACAAAAAATTTCTTCCCTTTCTGTAGATGATGGTCAAAGTCATAAACCCATCATATTGTGA
>APFE031269476.1:5543-40768 GCA_000404065.3 Pinus taeda | reverse complement strand
AAATTGTATAAACATGAAAACCAACATTGTTGGCATGTTTATACAGAAAATTTAGGGTGAAAACCAAGTAATTTTAGCATCCTAAATTTTCTTTCCCATTCCCATTTTTTTTCCCTCTTTTTCTTTCTAGAATAAAATAAGTACAGAATTGCTAAGAATTTGCATCTTTGACATAATTCTGCAGCTGATGTTTGACAGGGACTACTAATTGGAGTAATTGAAGAAATGATCAAATCCATCCTCGGAAGTACCTGAAGGCAAGACTAAAAGGAGAAATCAAATGTTAGAATCATCAATTCAAAAGGTATGAAAATATTTAATTTAATAATAAGGGTCAAAACATTAGTGTATGAATTATATGGACATTATAACACCAGTTCAAAAACCATCATTGCCGAAAGTGAGGTGAAAATATCTTCTCATATCAAAATAAAAGCCATACACCACCCATTCATTCCTCGTCATTACACAACACTCATCTCAAATTTTGAATTCATTGTTGAAATCGCCCAACTCACATCCATTCATACCCTAACTATCACGTCACTTGTTTTTCCCCTCGCTCTCATTCATACTCTCACCAAAAGCCATTATCCCAAAACCTTGACTCATACCCTGTCAAGAAGTGAATTATGAGGTGAAACTTCTCAACCATGGGCGTCATAGTGAGAACAAAACCAAATGGTAGAAAATTTATGAAAGGATATTTGCAGGTGAAAGAAATGTTGTAGAAAGCACAATAGCTAGAGTTCGTGGAAAATTTTGATGATTTTAACAAGGAAGTAACCAAATCATTTGCCATATCTTTTGATGGAACAGAGGTTGAAATTGGAGACATCAAGTTTGCAGTGACATAATCTCTTATTGTTGAAGCTACCAGATTGTCAAGAGTCAGAGAGAAATGGTTTAAGAACAGGGGCATTGAAGGAGAAGAATGGAAGAATTTCTTGAAAAATCCAGGTATGGATATCACTATTTTTAAGAAAGGAATTCCTAATACAACACTTAAGGGTAAATGGAGAAATTTGTTGCTAGTAATTTAGAAATTTGTCACCTGTGAAGGAATATTTGGTTTTATGTTCTTTTACCACATTTGTTTGATTATGCATTTTCGAAGAGAATGAAATCAATCTTCCTTATTTTATGTTAAATAGCTAAAGGAAAATGTTTGGGAATGTTAATAAAAGGATCCAATTCATAGAAAACAACATGTATCACCACGACCATATAAAAATAGTCATTGAATTTCATCTTGAAAGACTAGGAGATAATTGGTATAGCTTCCTAGTTAGAATCATTTTAAGGAGGAGGCTCAAGAGCCACCTAGCAGCAGAAAAGCAAAAAGAGAAAGGAAGAGAATATCTTAGAATCCTATTAAAAAATTATCTCAACAAAAGCTACAAGAATAGTCAGAAGATGAGACTCCTATTACAGAAATTTTAGGAAGAATTAAAAGACAATCTATTAGAAGAAAGAAATCCAGTAAAAAGGAAGAAATCACATCCAAGAAAACAAAGGAAGCTAAAACAGAGAAGAAAAGAGTTAAAACTACAAGCCCTCTTCCATAAAATGTAAGAAGAAGCACCAGGCTTAATTAAAAACCATCTCAACAATATACAAATGTTGTTAATTTGGAGGAAGACAAGAAAATAGAAGTTCCATCACCTACTGTCATCTCACTTATTCATAGCCCAAGCCGAAAACACCAAAAATAGATCCAGTACAACAATAAATCTATGACTACATTGAATCTCTGGAAAGGAGAGCTGCAGAAAAGGCGTCTTGTTCTACAGTCCATGAAAAATAAATCCAGTCTAACAATCCACAAGAACCTCTAATCGTGAAAACTTTGAAACAAGAAGTCTTTGAGTTGGAGACACTGAATAGACATCTGAAGAAGGAACATGAAACATTAAAAATGTAGAATTAGATGCAAAATGACTGATAATGAATACATTTG
This sequence comes from Pinus taeda, assembly GCA_000404065.3. NCBI lineage: Eukaryota > Viridiplantae > Streptophyta > Pinopsida > Pinales > Pinaceae > Pinus > Pinus taeda. The sequence goes on along the minus strand of APFE031269476.1, from coordinate 38,808 downwards.
TTTACATATGGGCTTATGGTATGAAAAGAACAAGAAGTTAAAGAAAAAGGATGAATATCTAAAAAGAAGGTCATGAGTCTGAAATGCAGGATTTTGATGAAGAAGCCCAAATGACAATTGTAAGAAAGAAGATAAGAAGGACAAACTTGGATGTTCTGGCCCAAGTTTCTGAGAGAAAGCAATGACAGAGAAATACTTCTAGTTTTGAATTTTTGCATGAGGACATGCAATGGCCTCCATTTGGGGGAATTTTGAGCCTCATGATTGCTTCATTTTGACACTCTCCCTTACCTATTTTTTCCTTTCTTTGACCACCATCATCAATTCAATAGGCATCAAACTACAAGGTTTTTGACATGGTAATGTATTTAATTGTCTTATCTTTCATATTTAATAATGCTCTTTATTATTGAGTTAATATTTGTATTAACTACCGAATTCTCATGATTCTGTAGTTAATCTATGTTTTTGTAGTTGATTCCAAGGTTTACCATGATCGGAGGTGCCAACTAAGAGGAGAAAGATATGCACATGTGGAGATTGATCCCTTTAACGATTTCCTCCTATTCATCCAAACTAGATCATCAAAGGATTGTTCGATTGCATGGTCAAAGGGTAAAGTCAACTTGTTGCTGAATAGGCGAGCGAGAGTCAAAAATTCTTGTGCTTCACGATTTTCTTTGCCAAAGAGAAAATCATGAGCAACGATATATTGATATTTGTTAGAAGCTAAAATTAGAACTCTGTTAGATAGGGTAGGCGTAAAAGCCTTGAACAGTTATTAACAAGGGCTTTTATAAATACTTTGCAACAAACATGAAGAGGAGGTTAATTTATATATGCAACAACATTGTTTCAAACTTTGTTTTATCTGTTAATGAAGAATGAAGATTTGATGCATAATTGATTGTTCGATTATAGTTCTGTGACCGCCTATTTGTGGAGGGCCCCTGCAAACACTAAAGGTTTTGCATTTTCATATCTTTTCTTTATCATTTGTTGCAATTATTTACATGTTTTAGAATCGTTCTGCAGTCTTGATTTCAATTAGATAGCAATAGCGATATTTCACTAATCATTCCTTTTTCAAGTTGATTTATAATGATGCTAATGGTAGTGTAATTGTTTTTCATAGATTTCTTTATAGTTTCATTTTACAGTATTTCATTTCAGAGCTTGAGTGATTTCTTTATGGTTTCATTTTACAGTATTTCATTTCAAAGCATGGGTGATTTCTTTATGGTTTTCATTTCAAAAGCATGAGTGATTGATAATGAGTAAATGTGTGGTTTTCATTTTGAATAGACGTTAATTTCATTTTGGTCTTTATGCAAAGGATCGCTAGAATGTTAGATGAATAATTCTGCTTTTAGAGATTAAATTTGTGTTGCAATAGATCAGTTAAGTTTTCTTAATGAGATAGTGTGAATTTTATTTAAGTTTCATTTTGCAAGTGTGAAGAGAATTTTTTATTTCATTAGAAAGGAGTGAGGAAATTTTAGGAATACTTAATGTGTTAAATCCATTTTCTTTGAAGAGTAATATAGGAATGAATTACATCCTTAGAAGCAATTTTCAATAACTCAATCATGCACATTAATAATCTGATTTAATAAAAAGGACTTCTAGCATATATAGTGCACTTACACTTCACACGTTTACCAATTCCAGTCAATAATTTATGTAACAATTTAAGACAATTAAATTTACAAACAATTACCCTTATCAACTAGTCTTCAGTGAACACGTTGGTCATTTTGAGCTTCAAGACCCTTTACCTGATGAGTCCAAGTCTCAGTACACTCCAACTAATCCATTGGATGATAAGATGAAAAAGAAGAAATAAGAATATTAAGAATTTAAAAGAGGATATTGTGGAGCTTATAGTGTTTAACAGGTACATGTAAGAAGAGAATGACTAGCTAAAGGCCCAAAGTCATAAATTTCAGGAGGAAATTAAGGAGTTACGGGTGGAAAACAAGAGGTTATAGGATATTCTCTTAGATTCCATTCCATCCACATCTCAGAGAAGGTAGAAAAAAAGAGTGACCTGGACTGAAGGAGGCCTCTATATCCTCATTAATGTTGCACATATATCCTAAACAAGCCACAAGTTGACAATAATTTTGATAGAGTTTGATTTTTCAAGTTTTGTGTGTGTCTTTCATGAGGGAATGCCAAAGGATCAAGATGGGGAAGATGTTGGTCCTCAACATTGTCATCTTCAACTACCCTTTTTCCTATATTATTCCCTTACCTATTATTTATATTTTGTCACAGAAACCCATAATTTTAACCCCAAACACGCATAATTAGTGTGATGAGGTAATATTTTCTTAATCATTGACATCTTATGTTTTTAATCAGATTTAGGTGTATTTTTAGTTTATGTTACTAATGAATGAAATACAATTCACTTATGGTACCAACAAGAGGATTCTATTACCAAGGGAACCACGAGGTCATTTTTGACCGTATGTGTGGCCATCCACACAAGAATCTGATTCATGGGTTTTGGAGGAATAGATGTCAGTGTGGTATCTTTCCCCTTGCTACACACTTAGACTCATCCAAGGAACCCTGAGGTCGATTCAAAGCATCGATGGTTCCATTGTGCATAAATTGGTGGTGGGTTTGTAACTAAACTATATTTTGATTGTGGACCGATTATACCTAGGATCTGGTTGATCTCACTGCACCTGTGATCAACATGGAAAATATTATAGAGTGAAAGAAGATTTATGTTTGGTATTTCAGACACTTCGAAAAACCTTGTTCCTAGAATAAGGGATCAAACCTTGTCATTGTAAATTAACTTTTTGCAGGTAGGTTTAGATGTAATACTTGTATATAGAGAACCAAACATTAGTATGATATTCTAGTTGGCTAGTCAATAATAAGATTATAATCATACTCTTATTTTAGACTCTATGATATTTCATGTATGCGCCATGCGCTAATAGCTTTGTTGTAATTCAATTATGGTTAGTATAATCTTGGTTAAATTCATGGTTCCATTGTGATCTTTTGTCCTCTGTGATAGAAAATTAACCATGCGCTACCTATGGGAAGGGCCCCTCACAAGGTTGCGTGCATGATTGCATTATATCAGTTTTATTTATGCATATATAATTTGAAAGTTTACTTCTATGTATGTGTTGTCTCCTTAAACATTTCATTGACTGGTGTTCTGATTATCTTTGTGATTATTGTGTGTGGATTTGAACATGGTAATGTTGTGTGACTTGTGACAATATACCAGCTTAGATATAATATTAATTGCTTATATTAAATTTTATGATATATAATATTATGTATCCTTATGTCTAATATGAAATTATATTCTTACTCTGATATCTGAATAAAGACACTTATCCTTTGGAAGTCGTTTGAATATTATATCGAATTATTGGAGTCAAGTGATATTGTCTCTCATATTGATCTGATTTACTTCCTTTGGTTTAAGGCTGATATAATATCAAGAAAGGGATGTGTGCTCTATCACCAAGTGTGCTAGTGACCTTAGATTGATAAGAGTGCTCTGATTTTTATGAAACAACGTTGATTCCTATACTTAGTCTCTAAACTTGATTCACAACCCTTAGTCTTTGATATTGAGATTGATCGATTAGCAATGATATGTTTGCATACAAGTCTAAGTATTATCTCTAATTTGAATAAGAATACAGTTTGTGTGTATATGTATGTTTGAGTTCGATCTCCCATTCACAGTTTATGTTCATAAACATGCTTAGGATTGATTTCTAGTTTGAATAACAACATATTTTTGTGGTGATAGATAGGGTATAACCATTGCCACACAACTGCTTTGTAGTATATGTATGTTTGTGTGTATTGTCCCATGTCCAAAGAACCTATAGTATTGGTGTGTTTATGAGTTGAGTGCCTGAGTGTAACTTATTGATATTAGAAGTGTAGTGGCTTTCTATGGTATACTCTGCTCATACTTCTTATGTTATGTCATTATTAATACTTGTTAAAAGATTTTCATTAGAACCACTGCTCAAGCAAACTTGCAAACCTTAAGAGATTACTTTAGTCTCAGTTTCAATTCAACACCTTGATTTATGATTTAATGCCTTGTCTTTTGATTTCTAGCATTTGATTTCAGGGAGCTAAGAACCAGAACCAGAATCTTTTGTCCTTCACATAAAACCCACAAATAAGTACATGAACATTGTCTTGAGCAATGGAATATTATATTCTGGAGCCAAGCGAGGGGATTTAAGATAGAGAATAGCTAGACAGATTTTAGACCTAAGCATGCTTTGTTTCAGTTTCCATAGTTTGTTTTACATTCTTAGTACAAGATATGAGTTTATATTCTTCTTTTGAATTAGATTAGAAGGTAATTGTTTTAGTTTCTTTAGGAAGTAAGATAACTCTTATGTTTCCTACACATAATGTGTTTGCAATTCATAAGCTTAGGTCCTAGATTGACTTATAAAGGGTTTTATTTATGACATTAAAATAACCCAACAATGGTATCATATTACTGAGTTAAGGCCAACCTTCTAGAATTTGATGAAGAGGCTTCCATTTGGTTCCAACAAAAAGCACTACTAGCCATAAGAGAGTGTTGATTGCATTATCACGCAATTCAAGAGGTCCTAATATAGTGGAAGGATACATGGATGGATGATGCCACTTGGGAACCATTGACATTGTTACAATAGTTTCCTTATCTCCAACCTTAAGGATGACATTATCGTTGAACAAGGAGAGTTGTTTAGGCCCTACCCTAACATCTCTACTTTCAGTTACTCATTAGCTAGTAATTAACATGCAATGCCATCTTCTTTGAGCAAGGCCCATTAAGTAGTCAGTTGGTAGTTACTCAATGTAAAAGGGACCTCTTTATTAAACAAGGCCCTCTAAGTGGTTGTTACACATTACTGATGGGCCTATAAGCAGTTAGGATTTTCCCAGAGAGAAAATATTTATTGAGCTAGTAGGTCATGGAATGCCTTGTTAAGGTGTTGTTATTGTATTAGAGCTCTAATCAATTGGGTTTTCCCACTCAAAGAAACCCATGAACATTGCTGCCTATTTATTTTTTTGTTTTTAGTACTTGGGTTATATTTTAAAGTTTCTATCCAACTGCCTCATTTATTTTTCTATAGTTTATATTTTTTGTAATTTCTCAATAATCACTATTTTTGTTGGTTAAGTATATTCCGTGTTCCTTAAGAATTTTGCGTATTATTTTCTATGCTACATGTCAAATATTTATGATCTTCATTGAGAAAATAAATGGTTTGGAAAGTATGATGGTATGGTAAAGAGAAGCCTAAGACTGCGTGGAAAGTAATTTAATTTAGTCTATGTTAGATTAGTTTCACTTGTTAATAGTGTTTTTCCTACAAATATAAAAATAATTTAAAAATCAATAAACATCATCAAATTTATTTCTTCTACCAATGTAGATTCATCTTAACTTCATATCTATCATACACTAAGAGTGATCAATTACCTCGAGGTGAAAACCTTTTGTAGGTTGCAAAAGTTTGAGGAAAGGTTGTCACCTCAAAGGATTTTATCCCTTTGGGTGGATAATATATCCATAGTTAAGATGGATCTATGCTAATTGCAACATGTGAAACTCAGAAAATTAGAATTGAGTTTAATAATATCTCATTATATAATTTATTTTGATAATAATTTCATCATATGTAAATTGGGTTTAACTTTTGTGGTTGGGAGCAATGATTATTATCCTCCCCACCTAAGTTCAATTCCTGCAAGTGACATGTTGAGCTCATATTGAGTATATTGCTGTAATTTCTTTGAGCCTTATTGTTATATGACCTTGAGCCCTAACAATATATTACCCTTATGTATAAGTTGGAGGGTTGGGTGCTTGGTTACATGGAAGAAAAATAAATGTTCATCGTGTATTACTTTCAACAACATATGTTTAATTCACTCCACCTTTAGCATACTAATATTGATGCCTTCATTTAATATTTTATCATATAGATGCAACTTGTTTGTTTTGAAATGTATTATCACTACAACAATTTCACTAAGTAATTTTTCACTATATCATTAAAAGTTAATGAATAAAACTATTTTTCAATGTATAGTTGAAATCAATTTAACAAATCATTTTATAGTGCATTATTTCACGCGCGCGCACACACGCACACAAACACATGCATTAAAGTTATTGAAAAAACAAAATTACATTTATCAAATGCTTCATGAGCACGTTCTAAGTAGAAAATATCAAGTTGGAGGTTATACCATTACTTGATAGATCTAACAACATATTTCACTTCCCATTCAGAACTAGGATCATAAAGGCATGCCAAAATATCATTGATTACATATTTTGATCCATATCTCGATACTCCCAAAAAGTTTAAAAATACTATCAACGTAAAACTAAATAGCATCAAACATTGACATACTTATAAAAAATGAGTGGAACCACTGAGAAGTCAAGATGGACGAAACCATCAAGATAAAGCAACAAAATTAATGTGGAGAGGGTAACTCAAGCTTAAGGAAATTCCTAAAATGGTGGATGATAAGATTTTGAATGTTGACCATCTTTGTCTTCCATAATGTACGAACTTCCATGCTCCATGTGCACTCTAGATTGTGATAAATCACCAGAAACCATATTCCTTTCCCAGTAAATGTGCATTATGGAGACCTCATTGAAACTCAAAATAACCTTTTGAACCCATTCCAATAATGGTAATAAAATATAATTTTTCACAATTCTCCTCTTTTATCTACTTTATGACTTCCAGAGAATCCCTAGATACTTGTAAATTTTGCATTCCTTTTTCAACAACAAATAACAACAACAACTTAAGGGCCATGAGCTCTACATAATTATTCATAATACTACCCTCAAATATCCTACTATAGCCTTCTTTGATATATAATATGCCTCCCACTCCATAAGATTGTGGTCCTTCCTATACAACTCCATGGAAAAATCCCAAGAAGTTTCCCTATCCACTTTCTCATTCTCAGTATGCCTTAGAGCCTTTCTTTTCTTTTCCTACATATATTTTTTAAGAATATTAATGCCTTTAGAAGCACATTTGAAAGGTATGAAGAATTTGTCTTCAAAGAAATTAGTATTTCTTAATAGCCATAATCCCCAAGCCGTGAAAATTGGAAATGTTGTAAATGTCATGACCAAAGGATTGTCCCACCATTTTTTCAATGCTTATTCCATATAAAAACCTCTCTAAGCATTTTTTGAACTCTTTCAAGCCCTCAATTTCAATCCATGCATATTTGGCATAATAATGGTATAAAACTATATTGAATTTTGTTTCTTCACCCATCTTACATAATGGGCATCTCCTTGGTCCAATCATGTTCCTTTTTTGTAAAATGTCACAAGTTGAGACGTTATCATGTAAAAGACACCACATGAGAATTTGAGCCTTTGAGCCTTTGAGGGTAGTTTAACTTCCAAAGAAGTTTTCACTGCCACAAAATCTATCTCTGACCTCGTATTGTGCTTAAAGTAAGGTAGCCAACTTTAGAAGTATACTCCCATGGGCAAGTGGTTCACACAAACTCATTCTCCCTTTTTAATACTTTGATATGACGATATTTTAATTTTATAAATAAAACCTACCAACATTATATATTTTCACCTATAAAATTCAATTTGGTTGTGAACAACCACTCTTAACCCCACAAATTTGTTAATTTTGGATCTCCTATCTAGGACAAGTAAATATACCCTCTCTCTCTCTCTACGATGTCTAACCATTTGAATATGAAGTTCATATTCCCATTTCAAGGATCTTCCCTAATATCAGCTTGCTCCCATCTGCCATCTCCCACACTGGACCATTACTTATAAGATGGAAAGCCAAAATTATAGCTTTCCAAATCATAGTTACATTATGTACACTTTTTATGGCCTTCTAATCCATTCTTCAATTGATTTCATATCTATATATTTTGGTCGTATAGATAAACACCATGATTTGTTACCTTTAGTGAGCCTCTAGAACTTTTGGCACTAAAACCTTGGAGAAAAAAAGATGTTTTGAGTCCCCACACTCACAATCCTTTAGGTATTGCTAGTGTTTGGGAATTAACCCGATAAAAACCTCTGTTTTTAATATACCGGGACCAACAAAATCTAAAGTAAATCCTTCTCATTTTCTCTAAAAATCATTTTGGAATAGAAGCTCTATCTTATATACTGGAACGATGTTAAGCCCTGAACAAGCTTCAAGTTAACACTAAATCCCCTTATTAATACCTAGATATTGAGTTACTACAATTCTATTGTTATATTATTGTGTCAACTAGAACCTTACACTATAGATTATGCGTCCTAAATATGTACTAAGGATACCAAGTCTTAGAATCATAAAATATTGTCTTATACATTGTATTCATTTTAAAGGAGGTTTCCCCCTCAAAGAAGACCATAATTATTGGCTTCTTATCATTTTTAAAGTGCATGGTTCATAATAATTGGTACCAAAGTTATGATCCAAAGATTTTTTTGCTTTAAACGAGCCATTGTGGCATTTTTTCTATAATTTTTTTCTTGGATGCTTCATATCGTGAAATTTCGAATTAATTGAGGAGACATCTAGAAGTGTATATGATCAAAATTTCAGATTTTGGTTCACTATAATTTCAAAGATATACAGTATGGAAGTTAGGGTTTGGAATTGGTCCTAAAATCAGTGTCAAATGAGTGATCTTGGTATTTTTTCTATAATTCATTTTTTGGGAAGATTTGGACCATGAAGTTTTGTTTTTATTAAGGATATGTTAATAGATTCATTTGATTAAAATTTCATATTCTAGCTCATTGTAATTTTAGATATATACCCTATGGATTTAGGGTTTGTGAATGGTCCTCAAATCAATTTCAAATGAGTGACTTTCGCATTTTCAATATAGTTTTTGTTTTTTTTTTTCGAGGATCTTCATGTTGTGGAATTTTTAAAATATTAAAGAGAGATCTATACTTATATCTAGTAAATTGTAAACTCTATTTTTTGAGATATACCCTATGTAAGTTAGGTTTGTGAATAGTCCTAAAATAAGTTTCAATGGAGTGATATTAGAATTTTTGTTGTAACTTTCTCCTAGAGAAGTTTTAGATCGTGAATTTTTTAAGGATATGAGGAGACATACTGAGTTACTATACTTAAAAATCTAGAATCCCATACAAGTTCTCTCTTGAGAACAAGCCAAAAATTAGCAAGTCTTGGGAAATTTAGCATAGATTTCACTTGGAACATCAAATTTTGGTCAAACCAATGGAATTGCAGAGAAGACATACCAAATTCTTAGACATTGAAATTTCATATTCAAAAGGGATCAAATTTCATAGATATATTTGGACAAAGGTTGACCATACATGCAATCTACAAAATAGGGTTTTGAAATATGTTTAACTTACTATTGGTGTAACATTTGATTGGAATATCTATTTTTGGTGATTCAAAATTTGCAATAAAGAGGCAAAAGAGTAGAATTATTGTTTACTCACATGGCTCCTAAGGGTGCTTCAAAATTGCCTCACCACTTAAACCTCCAAAAATAGGATTCATGAAGGAAAAGAATATGTCAAGTTCCAGGTATACAAGTTGTAAAGTCATATGCCACTAGTGAAAATATTAGTAAAACTTGTGAAACAAATTATGGAGGAAAATAAGGAATAAATACAAAAATCCATCAAGGAAGAAATGAAAAAACCATTAAGGAAGAAATAAAAAAATATGAGGAAAATGCAAAAATACATAAATTTCATGGAAAAGATTCTCTCTGAAAGCCTTCCAAAAACGAATATGGAGATCCAAGAAAATCATGAAAAATAATGAGAATAACTATTTTTGGACTCAATCAAATATGGGGAGCATTTTATCACAATAGGAGAGGACAAATATTGAATCACATGATCGTAATCGTGATTTTTCATTCCAAGGTCCACATCAACATGACTTCATGTTATCACCAAGGAACTACTTCATTACGAAGATTGATATGAGGAAGTTTGATGGTAATGATATTACAACATGGATATTCCAAATGGAGCAATACTTTGATATACACCAGGCGACAAACTCAATAAAGGTAAATATCACATCCATGTTTTTAGTACAATATCAATTTGTATGGTATCAATGGCTTTGTGAAAGGAAAAAGGATTCTATTATATATTGCTCCATTTTTACAAAGGAAATAATAGGACATTTTGGTGATATTAAGAGAACCACATTATTTAGTCAACTGGTAAATATTCAACGAAACATTCCAAGTACATAGCACATTCAACAATTCAAAAAATTGAGTCTCGAGGTAAAGAACATTTTAGAGGATAAATTATTGGACCTCTTTATGGGAACTTTAAAGGAAAGCGTCTGACTTAATGTGTGACTCTTTTATCCAAAATGCTTAGAGCATGCTTTCAATCTGGCAAGGAAAGTTGAAAGTAAAAATATGGCTACTAGAAAAGTGGTCACTCAAAAATATAAAGAATGTCTTGCTCCCTCTCTTAACCTTACTCAACTGACAAAAGAAAATAAAATGAATTATGTTTCAATTGTGACAGCAACTACAATAAGTGGCATAAATGTTGTCAATTTGGGCTCTCTCAAGTGGTTGGGCAGAATGGTTGTTATCTTCCTCACCCATATTCAAATCCCCACTAGTGACATGATGAACTACAATTCCTTGATAAATATTGTTGTAATACCTTCATGTTTATGGATATTATTGTATTGGCTTCAAGTTCTATGAGCTCTTAAGTGAGTATACATGTGGGATGGCCTAGTATCAACAACCTCACTCTAGCCCTCAAGTTGTGGAAGGTTGATTTCTTTCCTCGGAAAAAATATGGGCATAAATCTCGTGAGAATAAATGATTCTACATAGATTGTGAAGAGGAAGAATATTAAGAAATAGAACTATCACAAGGTTTAGAGATAGAAGAGACTACTCGAACAATATCTTGTCATGCATTAGCCAACATCAATACCCAATAAACCCTTGAGATAAAATAATATATTTAAAATAAAAAGGTAACAATATTAAGTGATTCAGATAGTACCCATAACTTCATCAATTACAAACTAGAAAAAATCTCAATTGCTTTTTTATCTAGCACTAGAGTTTCAAGTAATCATTGCAGATGGAGTTACCTTATATTTTTTAGGGAAGTTCCAGAGTATTAATTTGAATGTGGAGGACTATTTATAGGATATTCCAATGATTGTAATCCAAATGGGTGGTGCCGATATTGAAGTAGGGGTCCAATCGTTACGATCATTAGAAACAGCGACCACGAATTTTCAAGATCTTTTGATGGGATTTTTCTCAAAAGGTAAGGAAATTGAGGTTAAAGTTATCCAAGGGAAACCCTCTAAAGTAATAAGCTCTAAATATCATAACAAAATTACTAAAAAGGGACACCATGGTGCAATTTCACAATTGTCTTCAATATATGTTCAAACATTTATATCCTCTACTCTAGTGGATCTCCAAAAATTTATCAAACATCATTCCAAGGCATTTGGATACATATCTAAGGGTGTTCAATTTGCTTGAGATCATTACCATGTTATTCATTTGCAACTTGGAAGTGTACCACCTAACCTTAAGCCTTATAGGTATCCATATGCAGAGAAGAGTGAGATTGAATCTATGGTTCAAAAATTATTGGAGACTGGCATCATTTAACCTGTCTAGGGTGATTTCTCTCACCAATGGTGATGGTTATGAAAAAGTATGGTTCATGGCATATGTGTCCATATTATGAACAACTCAACAAAATGAAAATCAAATATAAGTTTCCCATTCCTTTCATTGATGAATTATTAAATTGCAATTTTATTTTCCAAGTTGGATCTCCATTATGGATATCATCGAATTAGAATGAGGCAAGAAGATATTCCCAAAATAGCCTTTAGAACAAATGAGATCATTATGAGGTTTTGGTTGTGCCATTTGGACTTACTAATGCACCTTTAACATTTCAAAGCTTAAATTTTATGTTACTATTTTTTGATGACATAATAATCTATAGAAAATCTTGGGAAGAGCATATACAACATGTTGGCAGGGTCATAACACTATTCAAAGAGTAACAACTATATGCAAATCCTTCCAAGTGTGTACTTTGGGTTCAAGAAGTGGAATATGTGGGTCATATTGTATCTCATGAGGGTGTCAAAGTGGTCCCTAACAAAAATAGAGCTATGGTGGAATGGCTAATCCTCACAACCTTGATGAAACTCAGAGGATTTTTAGGATTGGTAGGATATTACCACAAGTTTATCAATAATTATGGTTATTTAGCAACACCTTTAGCAACATTATTAAAGAAGGAAGCATTTTATTATACTAGAGAAGCAACCAAATCTTTTTAAAAACTTAAAAATGTTGTGTTACAACTCACATCCTAGCCACACCTAACTTCACAAAAACCTTCATCGTGGAGTGTGATGCACCAGGCCATGAAATTGGTGTAGTGTTTGTGAAGAAGGAAGGCCCATTTCCTTTGAAAGTAGTGAACTTAAGAGAAAGAATTTACTCAGACCTATCTATGAAAAGGAAATGTTGGCCAGGGTACATGTAGTTAAAAAATGGTATCCATCCTAAATAGGAAGATAATTCAAAGTAAAAACATCAAATGATACTTTGAAGCACTTCTTGGAATTAAGACTATCTTCGGAACAATAACAAAGATGCTAGGTTGTGATTTTAAAATTATTTACAAAAATGGAAAACAAAATATTGTGGTAGATGCGTTATTAAGGAAAGAGGTGTTGAAAATAGCAACAAGAAATGCTAAAAATAGAAGTGCTAAAAATAGCACTGCTATAAATGCAATTTGGGTATGAGTGCTTGATTGAGCACCAGGGAATGAGATCAGAGAAGGGACAATGTACTATCAGTTGGATGAATGTTTTTCCTATAAAGGAAGCTCATCCATGAGAAGCATTTATCTCCTTCAGGACTGCGTAGTTGGATCAGAGGTTAGTGAGTGTGTGAAGTGGCCAATTCACACAAGTGGCTGCATTGGACCCTAATCAGAATTGCACAAAGAAATAGGAGGCTTGGAGGGCAGAACAGAGGTTAGATAGAGGCCTTTGACTGTTTATGAGCAGTAGAGGTAATGCAAGGAGAGCATGATAGCTTTTGAGTTGATTCTTTTTATAATACTGGCTATATTTCCACTTGTATGATAATACAAAGTTGGGGTTTTAGGCTGAGGCTTTCCTTGGGTTATATCTTCTGTGTTGTGTGTGATTGATTCCTTCTTATCAGTTATATGTGTTCTTATTGATGTTGCTCATGTTCGATTAATCTTCCACTAAATTGGTTGTAGAAGTAGATCAAGTATTTTGCTTTAGTCTATTTCATTATCAGGTGATCTATAGTTGGAATTTCTACAAGAGGAAGACACAAAGGGTACAACAAGTGTTATTTCCATTCCATAATCTAGTTGGGTGGAAGAAGCAAGGATAGAATGGAAACAAGAAGACAAGTTATGAAAGATCATTAAAAAACTACAAGAGGAACCTGATGCAATAGAAAAATTTATGTGGAAGGATAATTTGTTGTGGTATCAAGATCACATATGTAAAAAAATTCAAATCATACAAAAGTTCCTTTTGGAATTGCACGCTTTTCCTATGGGAGAAAATTCACGACTCTTGAAACCATACCATAGGATCAAGAGTGTTTTTTTGGGAAAGTATTAAAGTAGATTTGCAAAATTTTGTTATTGAATGTGTGGTATGCCAACAAAATTAGGGAGAGACAATCAATACCAAAGGCTCCTACAACCGTTATCCATACCAAACTAGCATTAGGAAGAAGGTTCAATGGATTTTATTATAGGTTTACCCAATTATGAAGGAAGGCATGTCATTATTGCAATGGTATATTGACTAACAAAGTATGCCCATTTTTTCTCTCTTTCACATCCTTTTAAAGCAAGTACAAAGGAAAAATAATTCATGGAAAAATTGGAAATAAATTATGTTCTTGTTATAACAATATTAAATTAGCTCACAACTCATCTTATCATCTTCAATCCAATGGGAAAACTGAGAATGTGAATAAATGTTTAGAAGGATAATTGCATTTCTTTACATGTGATAAATAGACACAATGTGTCAAGTGGTTTCCCCTAGCCAAATGGTGATGCAACACATCCATCCATACTTCATAAAAAATGTCCCCATTTATAGCACTTTATGGATATCATCCATCACATCACCCTTTAAATGTATCGTAAAGGATCAAATAGTGGAGGACCACATAGAGCACCGACAAGGGGCTCTCAAACTATTGAAGGAAAACTTAGTTATGGCACAAAATGGGAGAAAACAACAAGAAAATCAACATTACATTGAAAGGGAATTAGAAGTTGGGGATTGGGTATTTGTGAGACGAAAACCATATAAATGAATGACCCTCAAGCAACAAATATGGACATTAAATTAGTATCAAGGTATTATGACCCCTATGGCTTGAGAGTTGGAGTTGCCTCCATTAAATTTTTAAAGAGGATTAAAATTATGGCTTGCGAGTTGGAGTTGCCTCCATCTTCACATGTATCCAATCTTCCATTTTCCTTGTTTAAAGAGGGTAATTGATGACAAGATCTGAGTCCAAACTATTTTATCTTAGATTAATAAAGAAGGGAAAATCATACTAAAACCAAAAACAACCATGGAAACAAGTATTAAGTAGTTGAGAAATCTAGCAATTGCTGAGTACCTCATCTAATGGAAGAACTTACTAGTGGAAGAGGCAGTTATTCAAGTGTTGAGGACAACACTTGTTTAAAGTGGAGGGGCATGTTAAGCCCTATATAATCCCCATGTTAACCCTAAATCCCTTATTGAGTCCTAGATATTAAGTTATTACATTTTTATTGTTATATTTTTGTGTTACTTGGAACCTTTCATTGCAATTGTACCCTTTATCTCCCACACACACACACACACCCCAAGGAGACTTAGTCTTAAAGTCTTAAAGTATTAAAATATTAAAATATTGCCTTATACATTGTATTAATTGTAAAATGAGGTTTCTCCCTCGAATTTCATTGTAATTATTGACATCTTATCATTTTAAGGCACATGGTTCATGACAAATGGCTTGTAATATAGCCTTGACTACAACTAACTTCTATCCTTGTACAACAAACAAAGATTTTGAGTGAGGATTCTCTTTTCTAATTTTACTAATACATTTCCAATCATTTTTCAAATATGAATTAATTTAAATGGATCCCAAGTATTCCATTTCTTTCTTTAGACCTACTTGCTTCAATGGGAATAAGGTTAGGAATCACTCCTCCCTTGCTATATCCACACCCACTACTCTAATGGATGGTTTTTCCGTATTTACTTACATACATGTAGCAACAGAAAAAAGTTTTATAATCTTTCTCAACCTAACCAAATCAATCCTAGTACCATCACAAAAACTTAAGATATCATCCACAAACAAAAGATGTGATAGATAAAATTTCCCACCAACTTTCACTCCTTTAGAGTTCCCAGTTCTCTTGACATCAACTAAGTCCCTACGCAATCGTTCAACTCCTCTAAGAAACATGAGAGGTGACAATGAGAATTATTGTCTTAAGCCTTTGTGATGCCTAAATAAATCTAAGGTAGTTCATTTTATGAGAATGAAAAAAGAGGCAAGTGTAATGTAACCGATCACCCATGCAATGAAAAGAACACAAAAACCTAGGTGTGTTAACATTAATTTCATATACATTTAACTGAACCTATTGTAATATTTTGTATAATATATCTTGACACTAGTACTTTTACATTCCTAGTTTTGACTATGTGTGGTCCCTCTTGGATCAACCTAGTTACCTCAAGGATTTTATTTCCTTCTCAAAAACCAATTTGTTCTCCAAATAATGTATATTATAGAATAATTTGTACTCTTCTTGCTATTACCTTTTCCATAATCTTGTAAACATGATTATAAAGTTATATAGGTTTGGATCCCTCAGAAGACAAAGTGTAGTCACTTTTCGAGATCAAAGAAATCAATTCCATATTTATTGCTTCTAACACCTTCCCCCTATTTCAACTTCCTCAATCACCATCAGAAAATAATCCTTCATTGTATTAATAAAACCCAAAAATAATTCCATATGGCAACTATTATGTACACAACTATTGTCCATTTGAAAACCAGGAAACGTAGTTTGTGGTTCTTCCTTTTATACCTCCTACATCATAGTATCATTCTCCTCCTTATTATCAAAACTAATAATGAATTGTGTCATCATAACTAACTATTTTATTGAGACCCTCTCTTCTACTTTAAACATAGAACTAAAACATTCCACTTTAATTCTTGATGGATCCTTAAACTTATTTACCTCTAAACCATCAAACATTGTAATTTTCCAAATAGTATTTATGTTCTTCTTGTAGGTTTCATAATGATGGAATTTTTTATAATTTTTGTCACGTTTAGAAAGAAAAGTGACCTGCTTTTCACTATCCAAGCAATTCTATCTCCTCTCTAATTCCATTTTTATATCCTTTTCCTTAGTGTCCTTACATGGATATCCATTCCCCTTAAACTCATAGGATAAACCCAATTTATCTTAAATTTTTGCTAGATCCTTGTCATTCTTAAGTTTTTTTTTATGGGCCCACCCTCCTGTAGCTTGTCTAACTTTTTTATGGTTTGATTCAAATTTCAAGGAGGTTGATTGAAATGTCATAGGGAGATATGAGCCCCTTCACCAACTAATTATATTCCTCTTATGATAACCAACCTGAGTTAAATTTGAAGGTACAGGGCATCCCTTACCACTTCATCTAACTCCCACCCATGGGAAAGTGGTCCCCCCCAACCCGAGGTTGAAAGAATGGATCAATTTAGGGTGTGGGGATCCCTTATTACTTCAGCTAACTCCCTCCCATGGGAAAGTGATCAACCCACCTTCACACCCTGAATCGTTCCATTCTTTCAACCTTAGCAAGTCATACAAGAAATTATCCAATATGAAAAAATTATCCAATATGTTTTCCACCATGTTTTCTACAACCCTACTATTCCTCCATATGTGTTTGATTTTTACTAGTTCAACATCAAATAATCAAGATTCCTTGAAACTTTTAACAAAAAAATAGTCAAAGCATCCACTTGTGCATTAGGTCCCAAAACCTTTAAACAACCTAAAGAAAACTTCATATCCCCACCCACAACAATATTCTCTCTTCTCAAAAAACGTTTTTTAAAGACCTTTTTCCAAAAGACCAACATGTCACAATAGGGACCACAAAGGCTCAGTACTGATAATTCTCTACCCAACTCTTACGAATAGAGTCACATGCCAAAGCCTAAAATGATTAACCAACAATGCATTTTAAAGTTCCACTTTTCCATCCCGATATTACTCCCCCATACCTGCATCTAGAAACCCGAACTTCGAATCCCCTAATATTTTCCCCAAATCTCCCGCTAACTTCTCTCCTTCACATATTATTTCTTATAATGGAAAAATGCTATACTAATGAGTAATTAGTAGCCTCTACAAATCCATATTCTTAGATGGGTTTACCAACCCTTTATAATTAAAGGATAAACAAATCATTAAGTTAACCTCTATAGGGTATTTATTTCTCTAAGAACCCATCAATGGCTAATTGCTTCCCTACAACTACTTTCGAGACTATTTTATTTCGAGTCAGAAGAATAAAAAACTTTGCACCTATACCCAAAGGTTTTCATCGCAAAAATGAATTCTAACTGAAGCCACCAAAGGAGCTACCTATATAATCATTCTACACCCCTAGTTGGGGCCTAAAATTATACCTTATAACCCCTTCCTCAAAATCCAAGGAAGAAAGTTGACCCAAATTTTGAGGCCTCTACTTGATACAATCTAATAATTCCACATTGAAACAAACCTATATGGAAACCCAATACTAAGAGAGAAGTTAAACCTAAGAAAATTAATATCCATGGTAGCCTCATTTAAATCCTTTCTCCCTCAATCTAAAGAGTGATAATTCCCCCCAATGGCTAGAACCTCCTTTGAGTGCTCAAATACAATGAGGTAAATAAATGCAAAGGCACCAAATTCTCAAGGGGCTTGCCTTTTGAGATATTAGAATCTGTAGGATGCACAGGATGGTGGCATAAGTGTCTTTTAATATTTCTCTTTGGTATAAATTAATTGTAGGTACAACATTTTTAGTACTCTTAGGGCCTCCATTTTTAAAGAAACAACATCCTTCAATATTTCCAATAAAATTGCCTCTCCCAAATTCCTTTCTTCTCTAGCGGAAGGAAACCCCACTTTTTTCTTTAGAGTAGACTTTTCCTCTGGAACTAAAGTCAAATTTCCAACCCAAACTTTCCTTTTGTAAGAAAGTTGACAATCAACCACAACACTACCATACTTATTGTTGGCATTATGGCATTGTCCTTGACGGCAAATAATAGATCACAAGTTCAAGCAGGTTCACTAAGATAGCAGATCACGAGTTCAGGCAGGTTCTGCAGGTGCTCAGATCAAAAGATGCGGTCATCGGCAGGTTGCACAGGAGAACCATTGAAAAGGTGCGGATATGTTTGCAGGTCTCCCACACAAAAGGTGCGAACCGAAAAGTTCATGCAGAGAAAAGTTCACGCACTTTCATGCAGAGAAAAGTTCCTTTCATGCAGTGAAAAGTTCATGCACTTTCATGCTGAGAAAATTTAACGCACTTTCATGCAGAGAAAAGCGCATGCACATGGGAAGTCTTATGGTTAGTTCATGGTATTAGTCCGACAGTTTTTGATCCTATGGTTTTGGTCCGTGGTATTTAGTCCTTGGTATTTGAACCTATGGTTTTGGGCCATGGTATCTCGTCATAAGTGTTGATCCCAAGTATTGGGTCCATTGTATTGAATTGTTATGGTTTTTGGACTGTGGTATTGTGAAAGGCCTAAGGCTATAAAAGAGGAAGGAGATCATTTGGCAAGGCATCTTCTGAATTATTGAATATCTGATAAAGTGCTAGATCTGGAATACTATGATTAGGTTATGGTGCAGATCTGGATCTGAATGAAGAAGGAACCTGAGCGCAAGGAGAAGGATAAATTCTATTGATGGGTCAAAATCTTAAGGCTGCAATAGTGGTATCTCTATATGATTTTGATCTGTGATATGTGGCGCACCTTGATCTATAAATTTGATAATCCGGGTTAACTAATATCTGAATGTTTGAAAGAATGAATTTATAGATTTGTACGTAGGTTTCTGAATCGTGAAGTAGCGTACGTCTCTTGATTTATGTTCTAGCTGCTTCTGTTTATTGCTACAGTGTTCTGGGTTCAGAAGTGGGGTGTGATTATTGTTATTATGATCTAGGTACAGTCGTCAGAGAAGTGTTTATTATGATTCAGTTTTGATTGGTGAAAAGGTGATTGGTTGATGCAGAAATTCTTGATGTTTGATTGATGTTATTTGTGGATCCAGTCTGAAAATTTATGAAACTCGGTCCCTGGAAGAAAGAGAAGGTTGTAGCCTTCAGTAGGTCGGCACCTACATACTAGTACATCAACTAGTACAAGAGCCAAGGGGGTGGTAGCTCCCTTCTAGTAGCAGCTGGAAAACGAGTAAAGGTTGGAGCATTTCAACAGGTAGTAGCCTGTGTACTAGTAAATGGATCGGCTAGTACAAGAGCAAAGGGGGTTGTAGCTCCCTTCCAGGAGAGTCTGGAGAACGAGAGAAGGTTGTAGCCTTCTGCAGGTAGAAGCCTGTGTATTGGTATAAGTCTGCACCAGTACAGAACTATTGTAAAAGATATTTCTTATTAAAGAAGATTGAGACGACTTGCAGCAGGTGGTTTTCACCCACATTGGGTTTCCACCTTACATCATGGTGTTCATGTGTGCTTCTTGTGTGTGATGATCTATTCTATTTTATTGCTCCGATTGACTGCTCATATGGTTAATAATGTTCTGATGCACTCATTAAAGATCAACTAACTGAATCATATGTTTACTGGATATACATTTGTTGCAACATATATGAATCTTAATATGGAAATGAAAAAGTTATATTGATATGATAATACTGATTCACCCCCCCCTCTCAGTATTATTTCCAACACTTATGACATTAGATACACCTAAAAGAAACTCCTACATAGTATATAATTTTTCTATGAGGACATTGCCCCCTTTGTAACTCTAAATTTTTAACCAATCCATCCCTTAAATCAAGATTTCCAAAATATGTTCTACCACCTCTAAGCTAATATCTCTAAAGGATAAATAAACTTCCATAAACTAACTGAATACATTTCATTTTTTTGAAATACTTCCAATTTCCAATACTCTATCATGATCCCAAGTAGTTTAACCCAAATTGATACCAAATCAAATTGTTTAACCCTTGCATCAAAGAGAGGCCCCCAATATTTTAAGGTGAGAGGATAACAATCCCACTTTTAGAAGGTCGATAAAAGCCTAGTCACATCAAAGTCTAATCTAAAGATAAAATTTGACCACCCCTAAGCTAAAACATATGAAATTAGAGAGTTGCCTAAGAAGGGTTTCCAAGACCCAAGACTTCAAAACTTGATCACTAAACTTATAGCCTATCACTTTCCCAACCAGAGCCATATCCAAAATGGTAATGACTTCATGCATCCTTACCTCCTCAAAATACAATATTAATAGGAGTGTGTTTTATCTTAATACATTTTCTTGTTTTTATACCATCAATAGACATATCCCCCACTAGCTTCTCAATTGGATTTTCAACTAGTGCAATAATGCTTCTTCCCAAAACCCTGCATGCGCCTTCTTTTAGAATAAAAATTTAAAAACCACATAATTCCAAAACCCCAATTTTTTTTCCTAATGAAACCTAACCACAAACCATCATTTGCAAGATCTAGCACATCGAAACCACTGCATGAAATCAGATCCATAGGTTATTCACCAAAAAACATCCAAAAAATGCAATATACCTCCATTAGCTTGAAGTTCTTATTTTGTTACTACTAGTCTATGACCACCATAATACCTTATGCTGCACCTTGGGCTTCAACTAAACACCCAATCTAAAACACCTAGGTGCATATCAATATTGGTCCCTCCTGTCAAGTTTCTAAACAACTTTGAAAAGTGCATCTTCTCCATTTGAAAAACCCACTTTCACACCTAAATTCCAAAATTTCAAGAGGACCTTAATAAGAAACTATGGTCATTTGAACAATTACATCTCTCCAAGGAGAATTTAGTTCATTATTTTATCTTTGGGTTACTCCATATTTGATAACCCTCAAGGTGATACTTAGTGAAATTAACCAGTTCCTCTTCCATCCCCCCCCCACACACACACCTCACCCAATCCAAAGCATCCAAGAGCATACAAACATTGGTCCCTCTTGTCAATCTTCCTAACAACATTGAAAAATGTTTCCTCTCCATTTGAAAAGCCCACTTTTACACCCAACTCTAAAGTTCCAAGAAGATCATAGGAAGGGTCCATGGTCATTTGAACACTTACATCTCTCTAGGGAGTATATAGTTTGCCATTTACATTTGGGTTACTTCATATTGATAAACCTTAAGGGATCCTAATTTAAACCAACCAACTCCTTGTACACACACACAAACACACTTGGGGTAAATAGGGGGTAACAAATTTAGACCAATAAGGGGAAAGGACTATTTCATTTCAAGGAGGAAATGAGCCACACGTTCCCACACCTCTTACTAGGTAAAAATTTACCCTACACTACACAATTCTCCATTGATATTCTAAAAAAAAACTCGTAGTAAGATGACATAATGACTTGAAACCCACATCATTGGCCCTCATTGAACCTTGAAATTCTCTATCCAACTTTTTGGTGCCTCATCATGCCCTTCTCAAATATATGCCTCTCAAGGCATCTTCTGCACAAAAAACTACACCCCTCCTCAACCATACTCATCATAACTCTCAAAACACTACAACCTTTTCACCTATCATCCCCTCTATAACCCAACAACCTCTACTACATCTCTAGAAGTCGCCACACATGCCACTCCCTTTTCAAAACCCTTTGACCCCACAAATGATAACAACACCCCCTTGATACTGTGTACAGAAAATGACCCCATTCTTGGTGAGCACATTATATCAAACAAATGAATTACAATAAGAAAGCTATAATTGACCCCATAATCTTTAATTTAAGGAGAATGTTGTTCTATACATAAAGAGGGCCCTCACAGTTTGTTTTCATGCCCGAAAATTCAATGAAATATATTTGAAATAATGGATGCATAAAGCTTGGCAACAATACCTTAGCTACACCCCTTTCATCCATGCAGGAGCCCAAGGTTACATTACATTTGTTTTCAAGTCAATTGAGGTCAAACTTAATATAAAAATGGAAGGCCCTTGGTTTTAGGGCTCCTCATCCCTAACCCTTCTTAGATGGCATACCAGGTTTGATCCCATTAGAGAAAGAATATGCACACTAACACATTGGATTAAACTACCATGCCTCCCCTTAGAGTTTTGGGACTCGTGCATTTTCAAAACTTTTGGTGGTTTTTATGGAAATTTATAAAAACAGCCCCAAAAAACACAACCCTTGATAACGTCCATATGCATGGAATTATATATTGCTCAAGGAATCCTAGATGTCATGAGGGTGCAAGAAGGAGACCAACACCCCATGGAAATCGTTAACTACAAGAATGTCATGTTCATGTGTAATGCTTGTAAGTCCTATGGACATAAGAAAATCAACTATCTACATAGAAAAAATAAGGGAGAGTTGGGAAATACACAGGTAGATTGAGTCTGTTGGTTTCTAAGTAAGATTCCCTTGAAAATCCCCAAAATACAAAAGGAAGATGGAGGATGGATAAGCACAAATGAGGATCACATTACGACATCAAAGGATAAATGAGGAGACTGGAAATGTTTTTGATCATCTACCATAGATGACCATGAATTTGGAGGAGTGAGAGATGTATTCCCTATAGATGTCGAACACATTACTTATCAAAGAGATTGAAATCATAAAGGTACCTCTCTCTCCCAACTTTCTTCAACCACCTACCACATCCTCTTCTTGCCACTTCACTAATCCCTCTAAATAATAATAAAAAAAAAAATCCCATGTAGTGGATTAAGGGGAATAATACTCTAGATCCTTCATTTCCTTTCCCACCCCATCAAATAAATATCTTACTAGATCACACTCTAGAACGTGTCCCTCTCAATCGAAGGGATTAACCCCAAGTAAGACCAAATCCTCCATGCTTACCTAGGGAAGGCGATATTTCCTTGAACATTCCAAACTTGAAGTGTATAAAGATGTCTTGGAAGTGAAACAATAAACAATTTATGGGATCCTTAGCAAATTAACCACCTAAGGGGGTAAAATGATCAATCTCCTCTCACATAATATTAAGAGCATAGGGTCTACCCAAAAACAAAGAGCCCTCAAGCATATTTACAAGCAACATTCTCCACAAGTTCTTTTTATATCAGGCGATGTGTTTGACTGACAATGTCAGGCATGTGCTTAAGAAGGCCCTTATAGATTTGTCCTTTATCAATGTGGATGCAAATGGAAACTCTATAGTCCTATCATTTAGTTGGTATTTAGCCCTACAATTTCAAACTTTGATTAGTTCTCCACATTTTATCTTAGTTTTGTTTTTTGTTTTTTTCATTGTCTTTAAATTGCATCCTAGATCTCCTAAATATATATATTATATAAATATAATATATTATATATAAAGATGTGAATTGATTTTTCATTACCTCAGAATTTCAAAATACATCATCCCAAGAATCACAGTTCAGAATGTAATCAGCTTCAATCTACCTCAACCGAAACCAGATCTGTTGACCGATAACCTAAGAGAAAGTATATCAAAATAAAGCATTTGTTGTTGAAAACTCCCATAACTATAAAAAAATTAAACTACATAGAGAAGTAAAATAAATATTGAAATACATATCATGTGATCAAGAGTTTGAATAAGAATTTGGAGCAGGGTCCTAGGCACTTGTACGTGTAGGAATAGAGGGCTTAAGCTCACATTGAAGCTGACTTTATAGGTGAGCTAGTCGAGCATCTAAGCTAGCCAAATAAGAGCATTGATATTGCTGCACCCACTTGATCTCATTCAAGGAAGAGAAGATATCATTACAGTCTTCTTGCTTCTCTTTCAAGAGCTTGCCCAAAAGAGTTTTCATCACCAAATTGAGGGTGATGGAGTTCAAGTACTGGGTCTATCTTCCCTTGGTATTACTAGGGTCAGGAACTCAATTGGCTACTTCCTCCAATATTTCAGAGACATAATACACTTAATGGACATTAGTGGTAAGGGTTTTAAGCTAGTGAATTTCTTCATGAATGTCACAAGGTGAAGCAAAGTGAAAGAGATCTATGACTTCTTGGGCCTAGGCTTGAGCATGCGACCTACCATAGGGTCCTCTACCACCAGCTCCTCGGTAACTACGCATACATTGCTAGGTAATTTTTGTTGGGCGCAACCTAATTTGGCCTAGATTTCGATGAAGATTCCACATTTTGGGAAGCAGAATGTGAAGTGGACCGAGTAGTGGAGAAGCGGAGCACCAAAGTGGACCGCGCAGTAGATATACCGTGTGGTATATGGAATTCAGAGCTGGTTGAAGCCCCTCCCTTTTTGTAAAAGAATACTATTTTGTAAAATGTAGTGGTTTTAGCTACTTGTTTTGCAGAGACCATGGTATGTGGACCATCATATTGTAAGGACGGACTCTCGATGTAATAATATATAATGGGGTCAAATAATAAAGAGAAGAATCATCTTGTGATCCATATCTATGTTTATGGTTGAATTATTGTGATATGTAGCTTGTGGCAAAGAAAAGGCTCTGTAGTTGAGTGCACAAAGGCCTAAGTCTGTAGTTGAGTGCGCAAGCCAAGAACTGTTTGTTGTACAAATTAACTATTATAAGCAACAGTTCTTGTGGACGTAGTCCCACATTGGGACGAACCATGATAAAATCTGAGTTCTCGGGTGTTTATTTTCTTAATATATGTTGTAGCGTAGTAGTTTATTACAGTTGCATATTGTTTCAGTACAATGAAGTTTATGGATATATGATATGTTTTAAGTACTGAATGTAATGTGGTTAAGTAATGTATGAATGTGAAGTAACCTATGAATGTTAAAGGTAAAAGAATAGAAAAGTATGACATCACATCATCCCTCAGGCTGCAGAAACTTGGTTCTGCATCCTCCGAATAATCACTTCGGATGAGACTGTGATCTGCTTGCACGTCATTGTCGAAAGGGCCAATGATTGAGGGTTTTGTTGGTGCATAGTAAAGCATAAAGCCTAGGTCAGCCCAAACAAAATCTGAAAAATGGTTCCATTTCCAGGACTGAGATCTATTTGAGGGATATTTTTATGTGGCATCCGTCAAAGAAGGAAATTCAATATTGGGTCGAATAGAAGGAATGAAAATTTGCAGATCATGAGAATAAAAGCCCACATCTATCATCTAAAAGGTGGTTACATAAGTATATTTTCGAAGATCAATACGAAATTCTTTTCGGTTCGCTTTATGTGGAGTTGTACGAGTGGATATCAAGGTTGATTGAAAGAAAATATTGTTTTAAAGGAGACAAACCTAAGGAGTGGACTCCTGAATTCATACAGTGACTCAAGAACACCGACAATAGGATTTCAAGTGTTGTTGATTTTTGGATTGATAGCATCTTGGGAGGATTCATTACTGAGTTCACGGTGGACTTGACTGTGTCTTACAGTGAAGCAGAATGATATTTTTTCAAAGGACCGCGAGGTAAGTACTTTAGATCTCTGAAACTCTAGACTAAGATGATTTTGTATGAAAAGGGAGTTTTGCGAATGCAGTTATATTATTAGTTTACTTATGTTTGGGAGAAGATCCAAAGAAGAGACTAGAACAAGGTGAAGTGGAAAAAGATATAAAATAGACAATAGAAAGAGATCTCGTGGCCAAGATCCGAAGACATTCATAGAAACTAACTATAGTCCTCTTTTAAGTGAATCTAAAAGTGAAGAAAGCCTCCCTGAAAAACTTGAAGTAACTCTGTAGTATTCACTCTTCCAGCCTGAAAGTTTGTCAAAGCCTGAATCGAGTAATAGTCAGGGTAATTTTGGTTTTCCCCATCCCCCTACCCCCACCCCCCTCCCTTACGAATCCCCCTCCCCCTCCACCTCCAAGAACAAATATGGCCAATGATATTAAGCTACTTGTTTTTAAAGGAACTAGATCAGAAGATACGAAACAATTCTAGTTTTTATGTGAAGCAGTATGGACAGCGAAGCATGTCCATGATGAAAAATATAAAGAAGGCACATCTCATCATGACATTCCAAGATTGAGTGTTGACATAGTACATGAAGTATTTGAGCAATCATATCAGATCATTCGCAGATATTAAAACAACACTGATAAAAGAATTTAAGAAACTGAATTTTGAATTGCAGTGTATCACAGAGTTAAAAGAAATCAAACAAAGGCCTACTGAGTCTATTTGGGAATTTGACCAGAGATTCAAGGTATTATTGTATCAGGTGAGCTTCGACATAGCTATGCAACAACATAAGGAATGGTTCATAGTTGCACTACTACCACATATCATATTGTCATTGACACAACAATATATAGAAACTCAAGACGAAGCTCTAGAGTTGGCGAAGAAATTGGAAGCTTCACCTATAGGAGATACCAATGCAGGTATGCAAAAGATTCAGAGTTAGCTAGAAAATTTGACTTTGCAGTTACAAGATATGAAGAAAAGTAAAGAAGTTAGAGAAGAAGTGTGGTGTACGAAGGGAAAATTAGAAGGCCACTCTAAAGAACAATGCTCTCTCTTAAGAAATTACAGGGCTAGTGGGGCACCTGAATCCTCTGAATATCGGATACATCCTATGGTGTGAGATATGCAAAAGTAGAGATGAACATCGCTCAAAAGATTGTTATTCATTGCAAAAACATATGTAGACTCCCAAGAACTTATATTGCAAGTTATGTAAATTGGTAGGACATGATGAAAACCATTTTCGAGCTTATGATCTAATTATGGAGCGTGGTGCTGACAATTATAGAATGTTGGGTGTGTGTTATATTCTTTCCACGACTACCCCTATGGCTTTGTGCATGGATTTTACACATGGTTTTGGGCATGATGGTTTTCTCTCCATGGTATGTTAGGCCCCTATACTACTAGTGTAACCCCTTATTGTTATTAGTACAACCCACTTATTATATTGATGTACCCATGTAGTGCCCATATTGTTACTATTGTGCCCCATAGAAGCCCACTTATTGTTATTATTGTGCCCTTACATTATTGTTATGTCGGCTCTGATTATGTTATGACCCCTTAGACTCCTATATATAGAAAGGAGGTCTTTTCATTTGTATTATCCAAGAATTGTTCATTTATGTAATGTAAAGCAGGTTTCCCCCTCGAAGAGGCTGAATTCTAAGGCGTTTATCTATCTTTTCTATCTTTTTCTTGAGCTGGTTCCATATCATTTGGTATCAGAGCTTTGGATTCTAGGGTTTCGCTGCTCCAAACAGGTCATCGTGGCATTTTCGCTATAAATTTTTCTGTGACGTTTCAGAATCTAAAAAAAAACCCATTTGAGAAGAAATCGTGGTGAATCGTGGGTCTGAATTTCAGAGCTTTTTGGACTATATTTGTGGAGATATGATCTGTGGAAGTTGGTCTTTTTGCAGACTCCTGAACTACATTCCAAACAAGTGACCTGGGGAAAATCGTCATAACTTTCTCTCTGAGCATTGGATTGAAATTTCATAAGAAGCTATAGAAAGAGGATAGACTGTAGTTTCTTGTATATAGTTTTCAGAGCCAAAGGTTGAAACAGTGGCTCATGGCATGTCGTACAAGTTCGCTCTACTGAACTAGTCTATAATCAGGTCACTGTGGGATATTTCACATAACTCTTCCTTGGAGAATCCAATTTGGATCACACTGGTGGCATTGGAAAGAGGACATAGAGGGCTATTGCAAGTCGCATTTTTAGAACTTAAAGATCCGAAAATACAGAGTTACAGTCGTTTCAAGATCGAGCTCCTAAAATCAAGAAAAAGCAAGATGAGGAAGTTTGATGGCAAGGATCTGGTAAATTGGATACTTCAGATGGAGCAATATTTTGATGTACATGGTGTACCACTGTTACAAAAGGTATGTATTGCATCTTCATATTTAGAACCAGATCAATTTTTATGGTATGAAGGGCTTTGTTCTCGTAAACAACTTGTTACTGGTCAATTTCCAACAGAGGAAATGATAACACATTATGAGGATACAAAGAGAAACACCTCTTAGAGCAACACACAACAAATGGAAAGAGTAAAAGGCTTGTGACAATAGGAAGTAAAATTATGGCAAAAGGAACTCTAGCCCTCACAACTATAAAGATGGAAGTGTTGGTTTCTCCGACCCTTCCACAACTTACAAGGGTTACACCACAACAATTGAAGAAAAAGAGAAAAAGGGCTTTGTTACAATTGTGATAGAAAATGCACTAAAGGTCATAAGTGTGCTGAGAAGAAATTATTTTACATAGAGTATGAAGAGGAGGAAGAAAACGATCAAGAAACATCAAAAGAAGAGGATATATGCCAGGATCCAACCCCAGAGAAAGAAGAAATGAATCAGACCATATCTTGTAAAGCATTGGCAAGAATTACCACTCCTCAGACTCTCAAGACAGAAGGACATACTAAGAAGAAAAAGGTGTAAGAAGTGAAAGATCACATTGAGAAAGAAGAAATGAATCCAACCATATCTTGTAATTCATTGGTCGAAATTACCACTCCTCAAACTATCAAGATAGAAGGACATATCAAGAAGAAAAATGTTTAAGAAGTGAAAGTTCACATCGAGCATCAAGAAATGAATCCGACCATATCTTGTAAAGGATTGGAAGAAATTAGCACTCCTCAAACTCTAAATATAGAAGGACATATCAAGAAGAAAAAGGTTCAAGCAGTGAAAGATCACATCGAACATCAACAACAAGTTCTCCAACTTTTAAAGGATAACGCCACTTTGGTGCAAAATCAAATGAAATAACAGGTAGATCAACATCGTAGTGAAAAAAGTTTTGATGTAGGTGATTGGGTATTTTTACTGCTACATCTCAAGCAAGCTATTTGTGAGAAGGAAATGTTGGCAATACTACATGCACTTAAAAAATGGCGACCTTACCGAATGGGAAGACACTTCAAGAAAATGGAAGCAAGGGATGAATCAAAGAAGGATGAAGAAGTATGGCCACTTATTCAAAAGTTCCAAAAGATCCCAATCCAAACAATATTGCCAGAAATTGAAGAGGAAGGAAAAATCATATGGAACCTGGAGCAGTCATAGAAACAAGAACCCGACAGCTACGAAATCAATCAATTTCAGAGTATCTCATCAAGTGGAAGAACTTACCAGCTAAATATTCCATATCGGAGGACAAGAATTTTATACAGAAGCATCAAGAACTACTCAAATGTTGAGGACAACACTTTTTGAAGGAGAGGGGCATGTTAGGCCCCTATATTACTAGTGTAACCCCTTATTGTTATTAGTACAACCCACTTATTATATTGAAGTACCCATGTAGTGCCCATATTGTTACTATTGTGCCCCATAGAAGCCCACTATTGTTATTATTGTGCCCTTACATTATTATTGTTATGTAGGCTCTAATTATGTTATGACCCCATAGACTCATATATATAGAAAGGAGGTCTTTTCATTTGTATCTCGAAGAATTGTTCATCTATGTGTAATGTAAAGGAGGTTGCCTCCTCGAAGAGGCTGAATTATAAGGCGTTGATCTATCTTTTCTATCTTTTCTTGAGCTGGTTTCATAACATATAAGGATCTTCCTTATTGCGCACCCGCCTTTTGTTTCTTATTCACTGTTGCACACCTCTTTCTATTGACACCTGCGAGATGGATGGGGTGGTGGTTTCCCTTTAACAAAAATCGTTGAACTGTCGGATTGCTTACAACCTTTTACCCTTTACTATGCTGCTTTACTCTTACAACCTGCCCCCCCTAGAGACCTATACTATTTTGATTAATGAGGCGGGCGCTTAGAAGGTATCTCTAGGAACCCCCTTATATTATTTGGGCCAAATAATGACCACTGGAGTATCCGTTAAAGGCCAGGGTTTGGAATCACGTATAGGTCCCTAGCAGTTGTTGTGATAATGGGGCTAATGATGTATAATACCATAGTACTCAAGCAGCTTTCAATGGTGTTACTCCATTTAGGTGAGTACAATGAAAGTAGAGTACAAGCTTAGCCATATGAGTAAGCATCAATGGTCTATCCTATGTCATTACCTATATAGTAGTAATTACATGTATTCAGTAACATACCTTTAACTATGTGCTTATCTATGATTACTGAGCAAGCAACACTTAAACTACTTACAAGCTTATACCTGTTATAGATTTAATAAGGAATGTTATGGGAAGGTGGGATTAACTGAGTACTAGCAGTTATATTCTATCTTGATGATTAACATACTACTCTAGGTAGGCTAGGTTCATAGATAGAATTTCTCTAACATCATACGCCATGTTTATAGAGTCAATTTACCCACCCATGATAGTATTAACCATGTCATTCTAGGAGATCAACTCAATAGAATTAGATCCTGTTGATGAGTCCCTCTCCCTTAGGGTGGGTTGAAACCCCTATCTCCTGCTAACTCTTATGTTTGGTAAAGTCCACTTTATGCTTGAGATGACTGCGATCTTCAGCTCCTGTTCAGCCATTTCATCTTCAACTCTTGTCACAAATGCGACCTAGAATTTCTTAACAAATGCGACTTATACTTTCTATTTACCTTAAACTATAGGTATCATTAATAAGTGAGGTGAAAATTTGATAGTTTATGCAGAACGTTTTCAAGTATATAATATCCCTTATAATGAAGTAGATTGAATGCTCGATGATGAAGTAGGGGAAATGAAGAAATTACGCCATGTCCATACTATATCGTAAACATAAACTGTTGAGTCAACTGGACCTTCGACTGGAGTATACGAATTTGGAACTGAGCAAAGGGGGGCTAGAATAGGAAAGGATACTGAGCGAGATGATGGTGGGGAAGCTATTGGATCAACTCAAAAAGCTGTTGTTGGTAGCTCCGGATCATGAATCGGTTCAAGGTAAGCAATTGACTCTGTCTTTTGTTGTTCTGCACCCCTTGTTTCGACTTTGGAAATGGTTTCAACCCCTGCCTTTGTCTTTGCCTATAGACTCTGCAGGCTATCAAACTTTCTAACTGAAAGGAATGATGCAGACTCTTGGACTCTGGCTATCAAATTGTACAGAACACTGGTCGAGGTGCTAAACCACTGGATTACAGGCTGGATGATGGAGATTC
Source organism: Pinus taeda (assembly GCA_000404065.3). Classification (NCBI taxonomy): domain Eukaryota; kingdom Viridiplantae; phylum Streptophyta; class Pinopsida; order Pinales; family Pinaceae; genus Pinus; species Pinus taeda. The sequence goes on along the minus strand of APFE031269476.1, from coordinate 7,354 downwards.
ACGGATGAACCGAATCTCTTTTGAAAGCCAGGCAGGGTTTGAAATTCACCTAGCCCCATCACCCCACCTTCTAACAAAACATCCCTCAACCCTCCAAACCTTTATGTTTTTTCTAGAGATGTAGAATTCAGCACATCACTTGGCTCAAATATTTTCCTTTGTTCCCTTGATCCTTCATCCCCTCGATCCTTTGTCCCCCTTGATCTTAGATCTTTGGTCCCTTGATCTTTGATCTTTGGTTCTCTTGATCGAAATCAAGGGAACCAAAGATCGAAGATCAAGGGAACCAAAGATCGAAGATCAAGGGAACCAAAGATTGAAGATCAAGGGGGACAAAGGATCGAGGGGACGAAGGATCGAGGGAACAAAGGAAAAGATTTGAGTCAAGTGATGTGTTGAATTCTACATCTCTAGAAAAAACATAAAGGTTTGGAGGGTTGGGGGATGTTTGGTTGGAAGGTGGGGTGATGGGGCTGACCGAATTTCAGACTATGCCTGGCCGGATGATGGATATTTGTGGATGAACTGAATCTCTTTTGAAAGCCAGGCAGGGTCTGAAATTTAGCTAGCCCCATCACCCCACCTTCCAACCAAACATCCCTCAACCCTCCAAACCTTTATGTTTTTCTAGAGATGTAGAATTCAGCACATCACTTGACTCAAATATTTTCCTTTGTTCCCTCGACCCTTCATCCCCTCGATCCTTTGTCCCCCCGATCTTTGATCTTTGGTTCCCTTGATCTTTGATCTTTGGTTCCCTTGATCTTCAATCTTTGGTTCCCATGATCTTCGATTTTTGGGGTAATGACTTTCATTACACCAAAAATCGAAGATCAAGGGAACCAAGGATCGAAGACCAAGGGAACCAAAGATTGAAGATCAAGGGGACAAAGGATCGAGGTGACGAAGGATCGAGGGAAAAAAGGAAAAGATTTGAGTCAAGTGATGTGCTGAATTCTACATCTCTAGAAAAAACATAAAGGTTTGGAGGGTTGAGGGATGCTTGGTTGGAAGGTGGGGTGACAGGGTTGGATGAATTTCAGACCCTGCTTGGCTTTCAAAAGAGATTTAGTTCATCCGTGAATCTCCATCATCTAGCCGGGCAGGGTCTGAAATTTGACCAACCCCATCACCCCACCTTCCAACCAAACATCCCTCAACCCTCCAAACCTTTATGTTTTTTCTAGAGATGTAGAATTCAACACATCACTTGACTCAAATCTTTTTCTTTTTTCCCTCGATCCTTCGTCCCCTCGATCGTTTGTCCCCTTGGTCTTCGATCTTTGGTTCCTAAACTTGATGTGAGATTATTTTGTAACACTATTTTGTAACACTATTATACAATTCATTATCATTATTTAATTCATGTTATTACTGTATTAATAATTTTAATTCATGTTATTACTATATTGTTGATTTGTTTTGTATTTTATGTTTTACCATATTGTAGCACTATTATACTAATCATTATCCTTATTTAATTCATGCTATTACTATGTTTATAATTTTAACTCATGTTGTTAGTATAATGTTTGATGGTTTTATTTTTTATGTTCTACTAATTTGTAACACTATTATACTAATCATTATTGTTATTTAATTCATGTTATTACTATATTAATAATTTAAATTCATGTTATAACTATATTGTATGTTTGTTTTATGTTTTACTATTTTGTAACGCTATTATACTAATCATTATCATTATTTAATTCGTGTTATAACTATATTGTTTGTTTGTTTGTTTATGTTTTATGTTTTACTATTTTGTAACACTACTATACTAATCATTATCTTTATTTAATTCATGT
>APFE031269473.1:0-17841 GCA_000404065.3 Pinus taeda | reverse complement strand
TTGTCAAACATAAGAGGTTTTATAAAATATGATAGTTGTCAACATCACAACAAATTTTAGAAAATCATTATCATTTTTTGTCAAACATTAGATATTGGAATACATTAAGTTTAAATTAAAATGAATCTTGAAGAAGTGAGTCTTTCACACTTTGTATATTCACTCACCACCAAAGAATACATAAAATTCATATCTAGAGCATCTTTTGATCTAAATTATTAACAAAAAACAAAATGGAGTCTATAATTGGGGAGAAAGGAAGAATTTCAAAAACTTCATATTGTTATGCCTTTGTGCTATTTAGAATTAAGGTGATTCTCGTAGAAAAGCTATGATTATTTCTCTGGTTCCAAGTTAAAATAATAATTATATAAGCCCTGAATTCACTAAATAATTGGTGATTCCCAAGTCAAATATAATTGGAAAAATAGATCACTAGGACACAAAACAATATGAGATAATTGATTTGCAATTAAACATTAGGCATTATACATTTTTATCGCAAATTTCTATTAGATCCCCATAAACAATCAAGGAGACATTATTTTGGGTTCACCTTTAATGGAATCACTATAGTCCATCTTAAATATGAAGAAGTTTTTAAGATTTTTCTACAAAAAGAAAAATAAAATAAAACTACAACACATTACCATGGGGGCTTCACTGAATGAGCCTCTGACATATCACGCGCGTTCGTGGCATACTAAGCAATACCCTTAATTTGACTACATATTGGAAAATACCTCTAAAAATCACATTATTTAACCCCCTACCAATACAAAACCAATACACCTTCCCAAACTAGAAAACCCCTATTTTCACTAGATATTGTAGGTATCCATTTTTTCATTAACATTTTTATACCCCTTTATAATTTTTCATTAACTTTGAGCTCCCTTTTTTATACCTGCTAATATAAAAATCCTTTACCCTTATATACCCCCCCATATATTATGCCATTTTTTCCTCAATATATATCCCCTAATATGAATGCATGTGGTATGGTATTTCTCCCATAGTGAAGGCCCCATGGACATTACATTAGAGCTACTTTCAATAACACTAGAGGACATAAAAAATATCTCAAAAGTAACTCTTCAAGAAAACAAAAAATTAATGCAAAATATGCAAAAAGAAGTTGGAAAAACTATCGCAGACAAAAATAAAGATATTTCTTACTTCAGGGACCACAGTGAAAAATTACTCATGCAAATTAATAATGAAAATAAGTTGTTGGAAACAAAGGACAAAAATTCATCAAGAAGGTGTTGTAGTAGCTATAACAACTAGGCTATATTTTTTTTTATAGGAGCCAAATTTAGGGTCGCCTCATCCAAAAATATAAGAAATTTATGTAACCTACACCCTAATACCATTCTTCATACCCTTGAGCTATAATAAATGGGAAGGTGTTAACATAGAAAATTTGAAAAATTGAATGGCACATCGCAATCGTGCATTCCATCACATCACAATCATGCATCACAATTTTTTATTGCAATTCATTTTGTATACCACCCCCTTCCATGCACTTTCCATAGTGGAATAATAACGTATATCACCCCCTTCCATTTCATTTTCATCATGTTATGTCATTTTAATCCTTCCTTTCTCTCTTGCACCATGTCGATTGGTAGCATATCCTTGTCGTTCCATCTTGTGTTGCATTACTTGGAGTTTTAACAATCGTACCCACCCACGCCATGTTGCAAGTAGGTATTGCACATGCTTCTCTTGCATTTGTTTTTTTAGTAAACCATAAGTGTTTCCCTATTTTCATGTGATCATTTGTATGTCCAACCTTCACCTTCCACATATATACATATATAAATCAATATTATTACAATCTCCAACACGCAGCCACTTTTTATTTCCCCTTGTTGGCGCATTGTGATTTCACATCACATCATTGCATTACCATTTTGTGTAGCACACATCATGTTTCATATTGAAGTGTCACACCTCTTTGCATGTCGCATCACAATTTTGTTTATCAATCTAATTTTTAATATTGCGCTACAGTGAAAACCTTTTACTCATCATGCCATGAAATTTTTCAATGTGATACACAATGACACCATAATCCATCCCTGCATCACATAACATATTGGTTTGTTAGTCTAGGCTTAAGTGTTTCTCTATGACACAATTGTTTCGCTTTGCATGTGATATTATTTTGTGATGTATTTCATAGTTGAGTTGCCATACATCGACACTATGGCGCATTACTAAGTCATATCACATCGCAATCTTGATTAGCGCAAAAACACATCTCTTAGCCTCAAACTGTACTTCTTTTTTACATTGTACACCAAGTCTGAAATTGGGTGAAGTGTAGGCGGACTCTTGGGCCATAGCACGGAGCTGCAGCAAACGTAGAAAACAGAGCTTTCTAGTTCATCTGTTCTAATGAATATCTTTGATCTTCTAGGTTCAATTGATTTGTAGTTCTTCATTACATCATCATCTGAAGAGATGAATACTCCCAAGAGAAGACCTATAAAAGAACCTATTCAGGTAGATTTCGAATAAAGTCCCATCACATTGTGCCCACTTATGTTGATACAAAAGTGCTATATTGATAAATCCATTTCTCTAGAATGGTATGAATTCTATAAAATATTTACTAGGAGATAATATCCCAATGGGGAGCAGGACATCAAATGTGTCTCAAAATGTCATAAAATCATGTTTACATAAAGTGGCTTCTCACCCAACAATGTTTCCATGTGGTGAGACTATAGAGTGGATAGGCAAGTGCATTAATATTAAATAGATGACCATCATAGGTAGTCATGGAAATGAATTTGTTGCACTTACTTATCCGTGGATAGATGAATACTACAAGTTGCCAAAACACCCAATCACATTCTTAGTAGCTAGTTACAACAAGTTTAATGTAAACAACAAAGATATCTGAAGGATTTGGTGGTAATACCCCAACATGTTTAGAAGTAGACAAAACATGATATATAAAACAAAGTCACTTAGAAGAGCATATCAGATGATCATGGTTATGGGTTGTAAACTAAATGGTGTGGCAACAACAAATTTCTTCGAGGAGAGCTTGGTTCCACTTGTGTATACATGCTCAGATGATGGGGCCAACTTCAATTAGGATGAGATTATTTCCACATCCATCTAATCCAATGTAATAAATGTTCAAAATATAGTAGAAGGGAAGCAACCAAAATTCCACATAGCTTCGTACCTACTTGATGGCATATGTGTTAGTTGTGAGTTTGAGGTGATAGGGTGGGGATGGGCTCTCACTTCAGACATTCGACTTGTGCATATTTGCTACAAGGAGTTATGGTATAACTAGCATACAACATCATATACAAATATGGCGGAGAGCTTCATTCACCATTGTTACATATCTAGGAAAATTTTAGGGGCTAATATTGGCACGTGGGCTAATTTTCCATGTTTTTTCAAAAAAAAAATTCACCAATGTCCATTTTTTTAAAATATTATTTTGCCCAAATCTTATATTATAAAATAGGAATCTACCATAAAAATTGGAATTTTTTTTATAGAGACTATATAAAATCATTAGAAATTCAATTATTTTACAAAAATATCGCCAAACATTTTATAGTTTATATATCAAGGACTAGTAAGATTTTCCAAAGTTTTTAAACTTCAAGTTAAATTTCCATCCTTGAAATTCTCACTGTCCATATCCTATTTGATTATGATTCACCATGTATGTGAGATTATGCTAAGGAAGTATTACATGAAGTTGATGAATTGTTCACCCCACCAGAGTCAATGCATATTAGAGTTTTTGGTTTATGGAAACCCCCACACCATCTCCCATTATTCATGATCGACAAGATAATTTTACAAGAAATTGCATGTCAAATGGCTATAGGTGTCAATGGTATGCTGACATGATTGAAAAAGGAACCACGGCCTACATATCCCTTTTAGGTAGGGATGTACAGTATAAAAACTATAAGGAAACACAGGGATAAGCTACTAACCTAGATTTATTCAAGTTTGGAGACTGGACTTCCATAGATATGACCCAAGGGGAATGGTATTAACACATTATTCCAAATGTAAATTTGAATGGTATTACTAGTCAAAAACCAAGAAAAACAAAGAATGAATAAAAAACTACTACAATGTTGTAGAATCCCTGAGAAACATGAATGGATCCAATCCTACAACAGGAGAATCTTCTAAAGTAAAGGATGTGGAGGATAAGAAAGATACATAAAAAGGGTAGAGAAAAAGAAATTGTTAAGAAGGAAAAGCAAAAACGTTAAAAGAAGATCTAAAGTTAAATAAATAAAGAGATAAAAAAAGAGGAGGAGGTAAAACAAAAGGTAAGGGAAAAAAGAGAAAGATTACAAAAGGAGGAAGAAGAAAAGAAACAAAAGTAATAAGAGTGTTTTGAAAGTGAAATACTGGAAAAGCAAGCCCAAAATGAGGCAAGGTTAAAAGAACAACAATACTAATGGGCTCAAAGCACAAGAACTATTGGTTTACCTAGAATGAATATTGATCTGACAACCTCAAATGACACACCATTAATAGGAGGCCATTTGTTGATTAGGGAGATGGAAATCACTATAAGTGATGATAATCAGGTTATGAACTTGGTAATTTTATGCTTTGACATGAACACCAATCGGATTTTCCACGAAAGGAGAAGTATTTAGCTTGAGAGCTAACAAAATCCATCTCAATAACCATGGAGAGAAACATAGTGTCTAACACTTTAGACAATTCCTTGGCCATAGTCTTAGCTATGACAACCTTTTCCTCAACAACAAAAAGAAATATTGAATATTTAATGGAAAAGGTAAAAATAACAAGATAAGACCTTGAATAAAGAACATCATGAAATCAAAAAGTTATGGAAAGAAAATCAAGCTTTATCTACCTCAATCTCTTACAACAAATATTGTAAGAGCACAATATTGGAGGTGAATAAATCATTAGAAGACATTGTGAAGAAACTATATGAGGAGCTTGGGAAACTCCAAAATATGGCTGTCATACTCATCTTGATTCAAAATGTGTGCAACTCAAGGAAATTTTATTAGCCATTTATATAATGCAGGCATGGATTAAAAAAAAACCCTAATTCACTAAAGGCATTGTCAAGAAAAGATGAACTAAGTTGGGAAAGAGATTAAGCTAAACTCAGACTTGCCATCCTAGCTCAAGAAAATCTTGAAAAGGATGTGATGAAAACTATGAATACTACCAACAGTATCACATCATGATGAGAAAGCTAATAAAATATCACAAGTTAGTATCCATCAGATCCTAAGGAGAGGTGAGGTTTGAGCAAGATATAGAACAAGAAATATACGAAATGATTCTCACACAACGATCAACACTCATTGAAAAATATACAAAGCTGACCAAAGAGGCATTTGAACAACACCTTGTGGAGCCCATTAAGCTGCACACAATTCTCACTTCATTCTTTCATAGAATCTAAGATGACCTAAAGACAATGGTGCCTAATACGAGTGACTACAAAGTCATTAATCAAGGTTTAATTTCAAGAATTTTTTATTTATTTTATCTATTGCAGTAGATTATAAGGCTTGGCACACTCATATGACCCAAGCATTATAAGCCTTGTTAATTTCGGGGTTCATCTCATGTTAGGTTTTTATTTCATTCAAAAGATTATTTTGGAATTTTAATGAAACAAAATTAGAACATAAAGTAAATTAGAAATTAGACAGGGGGAACGGTGAGAAGTCATGGAACGTGAACAATCACCTCATTTTATATAAATATAAATCCCTGGTAACGAGATGGGGATCTTAGTTTTTGAGACTATTTGCGTAATTTTTTTTTAAAGGGAGAAGCTTGTAATAACCTTGAGGACTAGTTTCAACTTTATGCACTCCCACTATTGGGATTCTTGAAGATAGTTTGTGACATGGCATTGAAAGTTCATCTCTAATAATTAGAAGCTTGAAGTGGCACGACAATGATTTTCTATCATGTGTTATGTATTTCTATAATACTTTTCTTCATTTATGTTTGATAATATATGATTGTTGTATACTTGTGGTTGGTTCATGAACTATTTCGTTAGTTGTAAGCTCTTAATATTCCAAGAACTTCTTGTCGATTTTTGTATTTGTTTATAATGGTTGTTGATTGTAAATTGTTTCAAAATTAATATTTAGTATATTTTAGCTGTCATGTGTCTTAATAAGAGGTTTCCATCATTCTTTCTTCAAAATTCACACTTATTATAAATTTGTTGTAGAATTATTTTTACAAATTCATTTAAAGTATAATCATTAAAGTTTATTTTTATTACATTACATCAAGGAAATTAGTTTGTGTTTCCCTTTCATATCTCATCTGTCCAAAATTGAACATTCACAAAAGCATAAGATGGCAGGCAGGCCAAGAAACCTTAGGAGACTCATCCCAAATGATTTGAAGAATACTTAGGACCTCATATTGGAGATATCCCCTTAAGACTGTAATAAATGCATTTAGCCCTACGAACATCACAATAAATATGATCATTGTTTCAGAAAATCATTATAATTTTTTGTGAAATATCAGATGCCAATTGAATAAGACCCTTCCGTGAAATTATCAGACCATTGTATTGTGACATTGGAATAAATTAAGTTTAAATTAAAAGGAATATTTGAGAAGAAAGTCTTTCACACTTTTTACATTCATTCATTACGAAAGAATACATAAACTTCATATATAGAGCACTATTCGATGTAAATTATTGACATAAATGAATTGGAGTCTATAAGGAAGAATTTTGAAAACTTCATATTGCTATGCTTCAATGCTATTTAGAATTAAGGTGACTCTTGAAAGAAAATATATTATTATTTCTATGGATCTGGCTAAAAATAATAATTATAGAAGCCCCATATTCGCTAAACAATTGGTGATTCCACAGTCAAATATAATTGAAAAATTATATCACTAGGAAAAAAAACAATATAACATAATTTATTTATAGTTAAACATTGGGGATATAAATTTATATTGCAAATCACTATTATATCCCTATGAAGTGATCAAGGTGACATTATTCTTTGTTCACCCTAGATGGAATTACTAAAGTCCTTCATCTTAAATATGAAGAAGAATTTTTTGACATTTTTCTACAAAAAGAAAAGAATAACACTACACGACAATTTTTTTTTGTAAGTTTGGCATTGGTGAGCCTACATCATAGACATGTCCAAGAATAACACCCAAATAGGGTGCAGAATTTAACCAATGATTTCACATCTAGGAGTTCCTTAACAGTGCACTCTATCATCGTCTATCTAAGCCCCCATGGACAATACTACATGACATTACATTAGAGCTAGATTTAGTAACAATAGAAGACAGAAAAAATATCTCGAAAGTAATTCTTTAAGAAATGAAAGATCAATGCAAAATGTGCAGAAATAGGTTGAAAAAATTATCATGGAGAAAAATAAAGAAATTTCTTTCTTCAAGGATCACAGTGAAAAATTACTTATGAAAATTAAGTTTTTGGAAAACAAAGGACAACAATTTATCAAGAAGGAAGTATCAAAATATTCAGATGTGGAAATTTCAAGTTGAAGAAAAGGGAGCAAATATAGATGTTATTAATTTCATATCTCAATTAAATTTGAATCCAATTGTAGTCAATTCATACTTGGATGTTGTAGTTCAAACTACATAAATTCTAAGAGAAGACCTAGTAATCAAACTAGAAACATAAATATACAAAGAAGATCATACGCAAAAAAAGTAACGAAAATTCCACAAGTACAATAAAATAAAATCAAGACACAATAAATCCTTATTGACACCCAAAAAACAAGAGAAAATATCTCAACCATTCAAGAAATCCATAACACTGAAGACAAAAACAATTGAGCTACATTTCTAAGAATAGCAATGTCAACACAATTAAGTGTTATGATGACAATCCGTCTTTGGAAGCCTATAAGTGCAATGTTGCACAAAAGATTGATTTTGGATGGTCATACCATTTCATAGTATGAAAATTATGTACCATGATTAGAATTTCATATTATCTTGTATCATCGAAGATGAAATCTCTAAGATTTCGAAAGTATGCAAATATGTTACAAGACAAAGAAAAAGATAACACACCTTTCCATCTGTAAGGTTTGAAGACAAAGCATTTCTCAAGGGGAAGGAAATGTTATGAACATGAATATGGAATAATTCAAATAATAAATAATAAAAATAATAATAATTCATAACTATGAAAGGGCATGTCTCAAAAGATAAAACTCTTTATGAAAGGGCACTTCCATCTAATATTTCTATGAGGTCCATCATTTTATTCAACCATATCACTTTTGTACTCAAAGAATTGATTTATAAATATTACTTATCCTATGATGGATATTCTCATATTTTAGATATTTTGAATATGTGTGATAATGAACTTTGTTCGTATCAAACATATATGAAGGAGAGATATGTTAAACATGTTCCCCCATAGAAATAAAAGTATTGAATATGGAGGTGTTCTACTTGATGAGTTCATTAGAGAAATTTTGATGCTTAAAATGGACCTCCTAAGGAATGTTATAAAATAATAATGGAAATAATAAAATAAGATTAGATTACATCATCAAAATTTTAGAGGGAAAAATAAAAATCTACTTTTTCAACTTGTATTTTAAACTTATCTCCCTATGATTTTACTCAAATTTTGAGCAGGATCACTCACTGGATGCATAATTTAATTCTTCATCCAAGGAGTACCCATGTTGTATACTTTTGATGGACCCTACTACATGAAAAATGAGAAATACATGAAAAATGTGATTGCAATCACAATTTTCATTTTTATTATAGTAGGTTCCATCAAAAGTATGCAATATGGGTACTCCATGGATGAGGAATTAATTTTTTCATCCAACGAGTGATCCCACTCGAAATTTGAGTAAAATCATAGGGAGATAAGTTGAAAATATAATTTTTTGTTTTTTTTTTACCTTTTTACACCAAAAATGGTGAATCATCCTCTATGGTTGACATTATCATCGTGAATCCTATTGGTTCTTATAAAGTTGATTTTTGTTGTACATTTTTGTTTTTTGCCCATTTTTGACTTCAAAATTTCTCTAATGATGGTTGTCTGAGTTGTTGATTGTTTTGCACTATTATTGATGAATTACCACTAAATTCATATGTATTTTAAATGAACTTATGTATATTTTTTAATATGGTTTAATCCATTTGCTAAAATTTATTTGACCTTCATGTTATGAAACCAAATTTCTTCTCAATTAGTAATAAACACATAGGTGTTATCAATAAATTATTTTAATCTTCAAAATAATTAAGAGATTTTATTTTTGTTGTCCATCATATATTAAACAAAATTAATTTAGATTTATTAAATATAAATGAAAAATTGGGTATATATTATTTGTTTTTATTTAGCAATGGACATAATCAAATTTGATTTTACTTATAATAATAGTCACATAGTTCAAAAAATGGCCTTTTGATTACTTCTCTCCTCTGTGCCCTTTTACAACCCTAGCCCACAGTCCCTTGTCCCTATAGATCACTCCTCAAGAGGAATTTTGCCTCCACCCGCGACACTGCCTCCCCCACCTCCTCTCAACATTGCATCATTTGTAGCCCTGGTTGCACGTTAGATAAAATGGAAAAAAAATGTCAAATACATATTTGTCAAATACTTGGAGTAGATAACCAAAGTTGCTTTCCATGTAGCTTGGTCTCAATTGATGGCTTTAAGCCTTGTAGAGCAAGGCTTCATAGGATAATTTACTAGTATATAGCCTTCTCCCTATCCATTAGGAAATTAGGTTAATAAAAATTGGATACCTATAATTAAAGGTAAACTCTCTCTATCATTATGGAAGAGTTTATTTTGCATTTCTCTTTGAAGAGAAGGAAGATATATAGGCTAATCTTCAGGAGTGATACTTCATAGGGGCCCAAGGGATCTATTTGAATAAATGAATCCCTAATTTTAGCCTTGAAAATGATATTTCTTTTGTTTTTCCTGTATGGGTTAATCTCCTACATCTCCTTCTTCATTGTTTGAATGATGAAACTTTAGAAAACATTGTAAATACCTTAAGGAAATGCATTGATAAGGAAGAATTGAAAGAAGGGATGCTTTCTTGTGTAAGACTATGTGAAGAAGTGGACCTTGAATTTTTTTTATCAAAGACAATCCAACCCAGTCTTAACAATTGGAGCTGTATTTAAGAGGTAGACTATGACTAATTCCCATTCAAGTGTAAGATATGCCATGAATATGGAAACTTCACAAGAAATTTCTTGAAGGCCTCTTAGAAATAACTTGTCACATGCTCGTGACAAACCCTCCTCCCACATCCACCCAAGTTACCGTGCCATCCGGGGTAAACATGAGATGAGAGGCTACTATGATTAGATTCAATCTCCTAGGTGACCTTAAGGAAGTGGAATCGACAGAATATCACACATAGCCATCCAACACAATCAACAGAACCCTCGGGAGATAAGTCAACTACTCAAACAACCTGTTTCGGGGTCCCACTTTTGTTCTTGACAATTTAAGGTCCACTCACTCTCATGCTATGGGCAAGGGAGCGACCAGAGACCTAAAGTCACTCTCATAGGCCTACATGCCAGTGACTGTTGATGAGACTTACCAATTATGTGCTAGCAACTCTGAGATTTGAGCCACTTTTTCAGGCCCAAAGCCCAGGCCACTCCCTAGAATGGAATGAAAGCTCATAATTAAGTAAAGTACAAGGAAACAATGATGCAAAAGTAAATAGTTGATCAAGGCCTTAACCATACCCCTACTAGCTATGATAGGAATTTCATCAAACATATCATTGACATGTAACCTACAGGTGTAAACAACAGAGTTAAGTGTTATCTTACTTATCTGAGAATCGCCATGAACCATTTTTTCCTCATGTCACTTCCTTTGCCAATTTCCCTAGCCATCAACAATGAAATGAACACCCATAGGATGTCTTTCCCAACATTCAGCTTGGAATAAGTGTCCCATTCATCCGTGGCTATTGTTTTTAACATTTATTACATGGAATTTTCACCAGGGTTGTTACATTCACTTTGTATATCCATCTGGAACCAACCACTTTGTAGATCCATCCATCATAATTAAGTCGAAACAAACAAACTTTATAGTGGGGCAGCAAACCCTTGATGGCATAATCTCGGCTCATGAAATACCTCACTCTTTGAAATCTTGAGGAAGGCCAGGGATGTTGTTGAAATTGGATTTATCCAAAGCATATGATCACTTAAATTGGCAATTCCTCTTTTAGATGTTGGCAACCATTGTATTTTCTTAAGACTAGATATGATGGACTAAATCCATGGTAATAACCCCTTTCTTTTCTATTATTCTCAACAGATCTCCCTCAAGGAAATTCCACTCCATCCAAGGCTTGAGGGAAGGTGCTTCCTTATCCCCATTCTTGTTTATTATCACAATAGAAGACTTGGTCCATTTTCTTCAAGAGGCAAAGTGAGAGGGTCACATAAAAGGAAAAAGATCCCTAAAACTAAACTCTCAGTGACACAACAGCAATTTGTGGACAATAATACGATGTTTGGAAGATAATGCTTTTGGGTACGGAAGTTGCATATATATAGAAGATGTGTATATGCAGAGGTGTCACCTATATAGAGACTGCATTTTTGTGCATATATGGAAATTGTCCATACACGAAAGATATGCACATATCTTTTGTATATCTGTCACTTTCGTATATGTGCATATCTTCCGTATATACACATCTTTTATGTATCTGCATCGTATATGCACAAATTCCATATACAAAAATTGCACATATATGGAAATTGTGCATATATGGAAGATATGCGCAGATCTTCGGTATATCTGTAACTTTCTTATATGTGCATATCTTCCATATATGCACGTCGTTTATGTATTTTCATCATATATGCGCAAATTCCATATACAAAAATTGTGCATATATGGAAATTGTACATATACGGAAAATATGCGCATCTAATTTCGTATATGCGCAAATCCCATATACAGAAATTGCGCATATACGGAAATTTGCATATACGCAATATATGCGCATATCTTTTGTATATGTGCATATACCGTATATGCGCATATACCGTATATGCGCATATACCGTATATGCGCATATCTTCCGTATATACATAAATTTCTTATATGTGCATATCTTCTGTGTATGCACGTATTTTATATATGTGCATCTACCCTATATGTGCAACTTCCGTATACAACAATTGCGCATATATGGAAATTGTGCATATACGGAAAATATGTGCACATCTTCCGTATATGCGTAACTTTCTTATATATGCATATCTTCCATATATGTACAATTTTTATGTATGTGCATCTACCGTACATGTGAAACTTCCATATATGGAAATTTTTCATATACGAAAATTGTGCATATACAGAAGATATGTGCATATCTTTTGTATATGCAGAATTTTTCTATATGCACATATCTTCCAGGTATATGCGCAAATTCCATATATGGAAATTGCACATATACAGAAATTGTGCATATACGGAAATTGCAAATATACGAAAGATATGTGCATATCTTTCGTATATACATAAATTTCGTATATGCGCAAATTCCATATACAAAAATTGTGCATATACGCAATATATGTGCATATTTTTCATATATGTCCATCTTTTGTATATGTGCATCTACCATATATGCGCAACTTCTGTTTATGCGCATATATTCCATATATGCGTAAATTTCTTATATGTCCATATCTTCCATATATGCACGTCTTTTATATGTGCATCTACCATATATGTGTAACTTCCATATACAAAAATTGTGCATATACGGAAGATATTCACATATCTTCCGTATATGCGTAACTTTCTTATATGTGAATATCTTCCACATATGTACGTATTTTATGTATGTGCATCTACCGTACATGTGCAACTTCCATATATGGAAATTTTGCATATACGGAAATTGTGCATATACGGAAGATATGCGCATATTTTCTGTATATGCGAAACTTTTCTATATGCACATATCTTCCAGGTATATGTGCAACTTCCGTATATACACATAACCTCCATGTATGTGAAACTTTAGTATATATAACTTCCATATATCTGCATCTTTTGTATATGTGCATCAACCGTATATGGGAAACTTCCATATATGCACATATTATGCGTAACTTACTTATATGTGTATATCTTCCATATATGCATGTCTTTGATATATGTGAATCTACAGTATATGCGCAACTTCCATATACAGAAATTGCGCGTATATGGAAATGTGCACATATAAGAAAATTATGTATATACGGAAGATATGCACATATCTTCCGTGTGCATATCTTCCGTATATGCACAATTTCCGTATATGCGCAATTTCCATATATGGAAATTGTGCATATATGGAAGATATGCGCATATCTTCGGTATATCCCTAACTTTCTTATATGTGCATATCTTCCGTATATGCATGTCGTTTATGTATCTTCATCATATATGTGCAAATTCCATATACATAAATTGCACATATATGGAAATTGTGCATATATGGAAGATATGTGCATATTTTCCGTCTATACATAAATTTCGTATATGCACAAATTCCATATACAGAAATTGTGCATATATGGAAATTGTGCATAGACGAAAGATATGTGCATATCTTCCGTATATATATAAATTTTTTATATGTGAATATCTTCTGTATATGCACGTCTTTTATGTATGTGCATCTACTGTATATACGCAAATTCCATATACAGAAATTGCGCATATATGGAAACTATGCATATACGCAATATATGTGCATATTTTTTTGTATATGTCCATCTTTTGTATATGTGTATCTACTGTATATACGCAGCTCTCGCATATGTGCATATATTCCATATATGCGTAAATTTCTTATATGTGCATATCTTCCGTATATGCACATCTTTAATATATGTGCATCTATTGTATATGCACAACTTTCATATACAAAAATTGTGCATATAGGGAAGATATGTGCATATCTTCCATATATGGGTAACTTTCTTATATGTGCATATCTTCCACATATGTACGTCTTTTATGTATGTGCATCTACCGTACATGTACAACTTCCATATATGGAAATTTTGCATATACGGAAATTGTGCATATACGGAAGATATGCACATATCTTCTGTATATGCGAAACTTTTCTATATGCACATATCTTCTAGGTATATGTGCAACTTCCATATACACACATAACCTCCATGTATGTGAAATTTTAATGCAAGGCCATATCAACAATATGCTATGACCTCATGCATGACAACAACCATTACTCCATTGTACATATTACTACATGCAACCGAAAATATGCATAAGCAATGCCTAACCAACTACAAATAAGCATAAATGCATGTAGTTGAACTTAATTGATCAGTTCTTGCAATCAACCTACAAGACTGATACATGTAATAAAAATATTCAAAAGTAAACTAACATATAAGGATATAAGTAGGTGACATAAAAGCAACATGCAAGTGACATGTAACCATATGTAACTTGTCACATGCTCATGACAAATACTCTTTATGAAATCAACATCAAATTCTCCATGATAACCATACTACAACCCTAATACATCATCAATCCAATGCAACAAGTATATAACTGTAAGAGACACACATGCAACTAACATGCATGCATGACTAACACATTCAACCCATCCAATCTGAGAGTTGAAGATATGGACAACTTTCTTATATGTACATATCTTCCGTATATGCACATCTTGCATCTACCGTATATGCACAACTTCCATATATGGAAATTGTGCATATATAAAAATTGTACATATACAGAAGATATGCGCGTATCTTCCGTATATGCGAAGCTTCTCTATTTGCACATATCTTCCAGGTATATGAGCAACTTCTGTATATACGCATAACCTCCATGTATGTGCAACTTTATTATCTGTAACTTTCGTATATGTGCATCTAGATAGTGTTTATGTCAAGGCTATAAGCATTTTTGTTTGGGATAATAAGATAATATATTAGCTATATGTTTGTATAAGGAATATAATGGTTGTATTTTTTCATGTTCTATTAAACTAGAATGAAGTATTCATTAAAAAACAAAATTAAAATAAAAAAATAAAAAAATTATAGTGTCATTGAGACTCTTTTATAAATATTAAATCTCATATATGTAATTTTTGTTGATCATAGTAAAATTATAATTAGAAGGACAAAAACTATATACTACTATGTATTTGTACACACACATATATATTTCACTCATATTTTATTATTTTCCATTAAACAAAATGGTAATAAACATTTTTTCCATGTCTATAATAATATGTGGGCCATCAATATTTGTACATATACATTAAATTATATATATCTCCATTTTATTGTATAAATAATATATACATTGTCATGAATAATTTGTAATTGGATATTTGTTACTTGTCCTTGAGTAAAATAATAAACTATTTAAAAAAAATTCAAACTTAATTAAATAATGATATTGATTGTACAATAACAAGTCCTTTGAGACCACGAAAAATAGAATGCCATACAAAGCTGGTTTGAATAATCTTTTCTTTCCTTATTTGTCAAAGAATTTAAATTATCATTTAATATATTTATAATTTAAATATATTAAATAAGAATAATAGTTATAAAATAGTTAGTTTTTATTTTAAAATTATATATCACAAATTTAAAAACTAATTTAATTATATTAATTAAAAAATATTTAAAAATCTATATATTCATTAACACTAATAAAAATGTTCATTAAAAGAAAAACTAACATGATAAATAAGAAAATTTATATTATAAATAAAAATAACACTAAATGTTGAATATATTATCAAAAATGTTTATTTTTTATGAAATTTTTTAAAAATATTTTAAACCAAATTTTGAATTTTGAAAACATTTTTAACCACACTTTGAATTTTTGAAATATTTTCTTTTAAAACAGAAATTTTAATAATTTTTTAAAAAGTATTCATTAATGATTAAGTTATTAACATGAAAAAAACCACAATTAAACGGTTAAATTAAACATGTAAGCTATTTATAAAAATGCCATTAAATTTCTATTGTTTATTAGAAATGTTTGGTTTTTCAAAGTTTTGAAAACATTTTTACTCAAACTTTAAAATTTGAAATATTTTATATGCAATATTCGTTTCAAAATATATAATTTTGATATTAAAAAAAAGAGAGTATTTTTCTTCTCAAAAACTTAGCACTATGTAAGTTAAAAAGCTAATTAGAAGATTTTCAAAATATAAATATAAATAATTTGGAAAAGACTCGAATAGATATATAATGTAGACCATTGAAATTTTAGTGGAAATTTCATTACGATAAAGTTTGATAGATATATAATGTAGACCATCAAATTTATTGTTAAAATACAGAAAATGTTTTATTGAACTAAAGATTGTTAATTGTCACATCTAAGAATTTACCACATATTGTTTTTGGAGAGGACAACCAAGGCCTTAACTTAGGGAAGAAAAGGAAAAAATTCCATATTTATAATCATTAACAGAGACAAAATTTGAGAGGAGAAGAAAGATAGATTCGTTGTTAATGAATCACCATTTGGGGCTCTCTTGTAAATAAAAAGCTATTGTTGAATGGCATCGTTACATATTTTCAATAACATCCCCAATCCTCTAACAATGGAGAGACAATGCCAGATCCATATAACATACTTGTTGAGGATGTCGTTAAACTCATTCGATGGTATTCCCATTCACCTTTGTTGGCTTTCATCGCCAAATTGCATTAGCAGGGCTTTAGAAAGTGATGTATGGATGCAACCCAAAGGATACGGCTCATTTTCCATTTCATAAATCAATATATTAAGCTCATGCTCAGCTATAACAAGGCACAAAATGTCACATGGGAAAGGAGAAACCTCCTGGCACATATCTAACAACAGATGATTGAATGGAAAGCTTTGAGTGTCTCTTGTCTCTGTCATGTAGTCGAAAACTCCCTTCAGCACACAGCAGGATCTGATTCTCCAATTTAATAATATAATGCATGATACACATGTAATAAGCCACACAAAAACCTTTTTTTTAGAGTCTAAGCTGTGTATTGATATAGAAGAGGAGGATGCAAGGATTAATGATTGTAAAAGGAAGGATAAATCTACGAACCATCATTAGAGTGATGTTTTGAGAATACTCACTGAAATTGTGAGAGCGAAACAAACTTGGCACAAGTTATGTGAGAATGTGGTCGCGAACTTTATCTTGTACCTCTTCACCTGTGAAAGCTCCGCACAAGGAGTGTCAGTATCTTTCTTCATATTCCAATGGTGGTAAGGCCCAAGGGAGATTAGCTATGGAATATAGGGTTCTAGTTTCATCGTTAGTAAATGAGTCATTGCGCGCTGGTTCACAACCATGTTTAGTCGAGGATCATCGATTCAATTTCAACTTCCAAACTAGCAATGGCACGGATTCAAGCTCTGTGGGCGAGCCTTATGAAGTCTCCAAAGTATGCTAGCTTGCTTTCATCCTCAGCTTGCCTTCCATACCAGAACGACAGGCCTGAAGGAGTAACGAAGAGGCAACACATGGTGAATTTTGTCAATGAAACTTGGTGAATCGCTGAAATCCATTTAACTACATTCAAATAAATAAAATAGAGCGCTTCAAAATTCAAATTTGAATTCAAATCAAATAGGTAGATGAATATTAATTTTGACGGACTGGATTACGTATGATCATGTATGTTATGTCCATGAAGCACACTCTCGTCAGTATTGTATGGTCATGGAGCAGTCGC
>APFE031269470.1:117911-158983 GCA_000404065.3 Pinus taeda | reverse complement strand
TTTTAGTGAATGAAGAAAAAGAAACTTCTAATTACAAAATTAATAAAAAGTCATTTAAAATTAAAAAGAGGATGAACCCCTTTGAGTGGAACCTGGTACAAATATTCCATGGATATAGCGGTCATAGATCTCCTAGGTACGTAAACCACAGAAAATATTTTAGACAAAGAGAATTTAACATTATAATCATAATATTTTACACAATTTTTGAAAATTTAAGAATAATTTCAAAAATATTTTATAATGAAAAATATCAAATGTAAAGGCAATAAACCCTACCCTATCTACCCTATCTTTATTTGAAAGGTTTATCTGCCATATATGTAAAGAGATTATGAGAAGATACTTATTGTAAGTGTAATTTTAGTGAATGAAGAAAAAGAAACTTCTAATTACAAAATTAATAAAAAGTCATTTAAAAATAAAGAGAGGATGAACTAAAAATGCTACTTCCCTTCATTTTTATGGAAGAATAATAAGGAGTAATAAAAAAGATACTCACCCATGAGGTGTAGACCATTTGGTTTGAGTGGGTTTTAGTCTTACCCCTTCATCTTCACTGGAGAATAATAAAGAGTAATAAAAAATTGGAGAATAATAAAGAGTAATAAAAAATTATACTCACCCTGAAATGTAGACCATTTGATTTGAATCGGATTTAGTCTTACCATGTCTCAATGTTATTGATAGTATTATCAATGTTATTCATAGATATTAATAATTTATAGTAACTAAATTTTATATATATATATATATAATATAAAAAATCCTATTCATGGTATCTCACACAATTTAGTGAAGATCCCGACAACAAACTCCCCCACCCCAAGATGAACACATCCCACACAAACTCTCCGCAACCCCCGAAATGAAGCATCCACTATGGTTTAGATCGTCATACAATCAGTGAATAGTATCTATTGAAATAATGTATAGACTCAATTGCACACACACACACTCCTAATTTTTACTCATCATTTATTTTATTAAAAATATATTATCCTATTAAAAAAAATAAAATAAGTTCTATAAATAATATGCATTTATATAATATATAAATAAATTTTAAATATGTTCACATACTGGCGCAACAAAATATCAGAAAAAACAAGCACGACTCCTACAATGGCGTAATGTAATTGAAAAATAAAATAAATTTTAAGTCATAAAGGGAAAAAAATAAATTAAATCACAATGGAAAGTGATTAGGTTTAAATGCAAGTGGAACATATAAAATCAAATAATCTAAAGGAAAAGAATAAATTAAATCGATCAAGGAAAGCTGATTAGTGTTTTAAACGCAAGTGAATTTATAGAGCGTTGGGGAAAATAAATTAAAATAATTACTTAATTAATCACAGTAGCATTATATCTATATAATAATTTAAATATATCATATTATATATATATATATATCATATATATATAATGAAATATACAACGAAAAATCAATTCACGACACTACATACTTGTAATTGAAAATAAAATAAATTTAATCATAAAGGAAAAAAAATAAATTAAATCACAATGGAAAGTGATTAGGTTTTTTAAATGCAAGTTGACATTTATTGAGAGCGTTATAGAAATGTCATGGGAAAATAAATTTAAATGCTAGACGGTTATAAATATTACTAAATAAGTTGACAGCAGAGTGGTCACATGGCCTCTTCATACTGGGCTTTTATTCGTTTTAACCAACACCCTTTTGGGACTTTTAAAGGCTCGGTTTATCTTATTGTATGCTCTTTTTTTTTAATATGGTCGTGGATAACCCAATTCGATGCATGTTGGGATTTAGATAAAAATATGAAGTGTTTAAAGTCGCTAGTGGAATGTTCCTTGTTTTAAATTTAAAAGAAAAAATAATAATAATAATAATTTATTTTTCTCTGTAAATTTCATTTTTTAATTTAAATAAAAATATAATTACAAAAGCAGGTTTTTTTTATATTACACACTTTGTATTTTTTTAATCCTATACCTTTGACTTGCCCATTAATTCTATGGCAAATATAATATTATCTTTACTGTGGATATTAATTCTGTGTAAATATGATGAATGAATTAAAGATATTATTTAGATTTTCTGGGATATAATGAAATTAAGAGAATGTAGATCTTATGAAATTAATATAAAGTATGTAGAGATTTTGATGAGTCAAATAAGAGGATTATTCCATTTATAAAAGGTTTTAAATTATTAAATTATTTCATTTATTAATAAGTATGGTATAATATTGTTTATAATTTATTACTGTGTAGTTAATTGATTTTATGTGTATTATAATTGAAGTTCTGCAAAATCATTATATTTTGATTTTATTTATAGTTGAGTTTTTTTTTAATGTTATTAGATGATATATTTGAATTCTTTTTTATTAGCGATCATGTAATTTTCAATGATCATATAATTTTCAATAATATTAATGTATATAAAATTTCTATTTAGTTTATTTTGTTAGTTATTTCCTCAATAAATTAAATTATTGCTTTTTCTCTTGCATTTACCACGCACTTACTCATTTACCTACATCCATCATAGAAGGGCACACAAGGCAATCTACATGGACAATGCTACAAAAAAATGGCATATCCACAAGCTCCCTACCAACCATCTTCATCCTTCATAGTGAAAATATGGGTAGTTATCTCAACCCAATGTAATTGATTCTCTATAGATTCATATGTAGATCAAGTTACACCAAAAGCAAATTCATAGACCTAGACATAGGAAATTTAGGCATCTAGGTAAGCAGAAGCATAAACAAGGCTATTGATAGCAACAAATACCTATGAAGTCTCCACTTACAACAGCAAGAGTCTCAAGAATAGCGAATTGATGGTAGGTATTTTGCTACCACCTATGCATTGGATTATACTCACCTTATTGGAGATGGAAGAGTTTTTAAACTAATCTTTAAAATTTGTCTCAGGGACCACTTTATTTCTAGATTGTGCATATAGGTCCCTTTTTTTTCACTTATATATATATATATAGTCTTCCACAGTAAAACTTCCATTAAGCAAGCATTCTTTGAAGCATGTTTCCTTCAAGTTGTCATTCCAATTTTACTCTTCATCTCCTCCTTCGAGCTTGCTCGTCAAAGAGGAAAAGAGATTTTGTGGTTCATATTCCATCTCTGTATCTAGAAGCATATCTTAGATAATTGTTCCAGTTGTATCTATGGTCTCAGTTGGATCTAGAATTGATGTCATTTATTTCCTAGAAAAATTGCATGTATATTCCATGCAGACGATAGATGGACAATACTTTCCATGTAAATGTTAGAAAAACTCAAATAGAAAACCAATTTAATATAATTTCAAGATTGATTAAACTAAACATACAAGCCTAAGGATTATGTTGTATTACTATTTTAATCACCAACATTCATCATGGTTATTCCACTCTCAATAATGGTGAGGCACTTATTAGCTTTGTCAAGAACAATTTGAATGAAGAGTTCCAATTGAGCATCCAACTTGCTCTTATTTGTTATATCTTTGAAAATCTCCTTGTTATTATGGAAAGTGTTCTGATGAGGCTAAGAAACTATTATTTTGAGCTTAGAAATCAAAAGTCTCCCCCTAGCCACTCTCCTTGTTGACATCTACCTTTGGAATTAAAATCAACTAGAACAAGGAACCAAATAACTAACAAAACCACCCAAACCTAAACCTCAAGCATAATTAGAAATCATTTGATTAGGTACCAAGAAACTCGAGACTTATAAAATTCCCTAGTGCACATACCTTTAAGAATATGTATCAATGTGCACATAAATGACTTCCTTGTTTCTTCTTGCAAGGTGTAGCTCTCTAGTGGGACATTTAGTTTGAGTCATCAAACTTTTTAGATTGGATCAACAACACTAGAAATTTCAATCATCTACATTCTTTATTGGTAGTTGGAACTTTGCAATAGTACTAATGACTTTACATTATTTTTTTCTTACATGGAAGAATGGGGTAATGAAGAAGCTCCAAATACAAATTTGAATTCATGAATTAGTCCAAGCAAATGAAATATATGCATTAAATATGAATTTACATAGTTCACATTATCACTACTTACATTTATGGATGCTAACCATTGCAGGCATTCTACAATCAAAAGGTGTCAAATTAAGGTAAATCGATAATATCTATAATCACATGTCTCACTTAAATAAAAGACATGCAATTTTGTTTTAGTAGTATGAGATGATGACAAGAAACTCTTGTTGTAATGGTTGTGATTTTGTGATATCTACAAAAATTATCAAAACTATATAGTCAATGTATAACATGTTTTCAACATTTTTGGTTTTAACTAAAATATCAATTTCTAAAGTATTCAAGCAGATGATTTATGATAATTGTCTCATCAATGAGGGGAATCCTCTGCCTCCACAACCAAGGGAAATTATTAGAATCCAATGTCTTGTTCCTTTAGGAAGTAGCAAAGTCCGTAACATCATTGTTATGAAATTTTTGTAAATATAATATATACGATATACAAGTTATTATGGTTAGCTACCTCAATTAAATTAGTTGCACGCCTTTTAAACTACATAATAGCTGTGCTCTTGTTTAGGCTACTTAAGCAAGCATTTCTACAATGCGGCCTTGTTTCTCACTAAGGTACGAGCATCTCTACAACATAATGTGTATGTAGGAACAAAAGGATGCATTATTTGGTTGCACAACTGGGGAAGAAAGCACATAGTAATTGAGTTGTGTAGTGTAAGGGATGACATTATTGTAAGGAGTGGGACAAAGATGAAGCATGAATGCACATAAAGGATTGTTGAAAAGTAGCATGTATAGAATAATATGACTAGAAGTAAGGTGAGTGTGACAAGAAGCAACAATGTGATATGAGAGCAACATGATAGAGACAACTAACATGTTGAAGGTATATGAAAGGTCATAGGATGTTGAATGGATATGAAAGGTCATCGCATAAGGGATGATGTTGAAGAGTCGAAGAAGCAGATGAAGAGTTAGAAAGATGTTGATTAGTTAACTAAGATAAAATATAAGACTATAAATATTAGAAATAGGTTGGTGAATCTCATCCCTATGTTTACCAATTAGATGTTGGGTATGTGTTATATTATTTCCACAACTAGCCCCGTGCATTGTTACATTGGGTCGGGTGTAGCAGAAGGATCACAGGCGGGTGGAAACCCCCCTTATCAGGAGGTTTGTAGGGGGCGATAACCCCCCTTGCCGGGTAGTTTTCAGGGGGGCGACAGCTCCCCTCTACATGGGGTTTGGTGCAGCGCCCCAAGAAATTTGTTTTTTTATGCGGACCTATAGATGGGGGGTGGACCCAAAGATGGTGGGCGAACCTACCCATGGTTTTGTACATGGTTTTTGCACATGGTTTTATGATGGTTTTTTCCCATGGTATTTTGTAGATCCAGTCAAGGGAACTGCGATTATGTTCTAATCCAGGGGTAATGGATTAGGGTTTATGAATGCTTTGGCATGTATATAATGTATTGTAATGTTGAAAGGAATATTAAATGAAAAATCAATCTGGTTTTCCTAGTTTGGATTCCAGGAGAAAATTTTGTGTATATTTTATGTTCTCTCCATTGTATATTTTTTGTTTTAAGAATTTGTTTGCAAGTGATTTTTGTAGAGGGTTAAAACCTATATTAGAGTAGCTAGCTAGGAAATAGAGTTTTCAAGAAGTTGTCCAAGAAGCATAATTAAAGTTAAGAACATGTGAACTTTTATCTACAATAACTTTGAGAATTGATAGAGAGGATATCATTGTCTACTATTGATTATGTGTGATTTGATATATGTTTAATATCTTTGTATAACCATAAAATAGTATGTTTTCATACAAGAAGCAGGTCATATACTTCACTTTACTTCATTAACATTCATTCAAATTAACAGTTTTCTGATATGAACAACTTCAACAATAAACGACAGCATGAATATTAAAAATAATGTAAAAGTGCACAAAAGTTTACATATGGGAGGGAGAAATCTCGAACGAACTCCTTGTACTTCAATTAACTTCAAATATAAATTACAACCTCAAATATACAACATCCAAGGTTGGGTCAAACCCCAAAGGCTTGTTGCCACAACACTTAAGCAACTTCAATAAAGCTTCAACACGATTTTTTCAGCCTATAACTCGCACAGACTCACCCAAGCCAATACCCAAACTCGTGCAGACCCTTAGTCTCACTTGACCAACCCAACCGAAATATATAACAATTCGTGCAACCTTTCATTCTGCACGATCGTCTAAAACCACCCATCAGAAATCAAACTTGTCTAGAAACTTACACAACTCGGCTCGAGTAAGTGAACCTCAACCTCGCCCTCGTTTTCTTGTGAATTCATTCATTTTCCCTTTGCTCTAGTTCCATTTTCCTTTCGCACTTATGTACTTCGATTTTCTTTTATTTATTTTTTCTTGGATGAGTTGTTCTTCCCTTCATTCCATTCTCTCTCACAAATATATATACAAGTGTAGGGCGATCGTTCCAACTCAAGCTAACCCTCAATCTTCTCCATTCACACCTAAAAGACTTATCGTGGGGCTTTACTTCGTGCACATGACATCGTTTAGTTCCCCTTCATGTAGGCACCTAAGCCCATCACATGACTCGTCGACTTTGTTCCAACTCTGTTTTCTCATCATGTGCCTTGTATGAAACATCAATGTCCATGCTCTTTCGCCAAGTCTTTCACATTTGTCCTTCCACTGTGGCTTATTCCACCACATGGAAACCTCAACAATCACATTGTCTCATTCAGTGGGTGTGCTTGCCTTTATGCAGAGCCCTTGCCCAAACTCACCATCACATCATTCGCACATGTGTTTCCACCATGATGCATATGTCATCGCATGACCTCCTTCGTGCATGTGTTTTCCCTAGTCGCATAACATGTTTATGTTTCTCTTGGTTATGCTTGTGCACAATATGTCTCCAAGTCAACCTAGGCTAACTCGGGCTCACTCAAGCTAAGATATTGACACAAACACATTTATATTTAGAAGATTCTTTAAAGGAAGGTTGTGGGGAAGTCTTTGCTACAATTGAGAATCAATCTATTTATCCCTAAGGGGAAGTCCAAACACTACTTTTCCATATGGAGAGTGTTGAAATATGTTGTAGCTTCTGTAAACATTTTTCATTGATTACACAAAGGATAATTTAATTATTGATCACCTCAAGTCCGCTCAATCAAGCCCTACAAGTCAGTGCCTTAAAATGTCATCAATTCGGCCCATTAGGTCTAATTAACCCCTCACATGAAACCTATTAATAAGAGATCATTGGCATTCATTTGGTAAACCATCAAGCTCAAGAAATTCGGTTTGTAAATCACAACAATTCGACCTTACATTTTAGAGTGTATCCACATGTGCAAGGAAGTCTACAAGGGTTATTTTGCCTGTAGTTTGATCTCCTTGAAGGGCTTATTAATACAGTGACTTGAATCATCTAAAAATCTATTTTGTTATCTCTTTTGTGGCTAAAAATTGCAGAGAGGCTCGCTCTCCTTTCATGACACCATCCTGAAGTTGACCAAGGTCATTTTTTGGACTTATATTTTGGGCAGTTCATTGAAGATTACAATGGAAACTTCAGCCTCCCATTTCAATAACTTCAAAGCTATATTTCGGCCTCCTTGTGCAGACCTTACTTGTTGGACAGAAGTGGAATTTATGAGAATACTTTGATTTTGTATTGCATTATTGGTTATCTTGATTTTGTTGGAACATTTTGATGTACTTTGATGGAAAAATATATCTCTCTCATAAGGAAAGAATTTTTGGGTTTTCCCTGTGTGGGTTTTTCCCTGGATGTGAGCCTAATCTTGGTGTCTCTTTTCTCTTGCTCATTTTCTTTTGTTCATTGCCTATTCTGATCTCTATTTACTACTCTTGTTAAAGAAATCATGGTTTAAGTTTTTCATGTATAGCTACTTGTTGACTAAAGTATAAAGAAGGAACAATTTATATCAATATAAGTGGTTATCATTTGTGAAAAAAATACTCTAGTCATTGCAACACTAGAATTTAAACATGGTATTAGAGATGAGGTTTAAGGAAAGAGGTTTTGAAGATCACTTTGTTGGCATTTTATCAAATTATGGTGCATCCCTGAAGGCTCGCCATCCCTATGGTTTTGGAGGTCTTTGAGGTTCACATATTTTTTTGTGGAATACATTTTACTGTGAGAGACTCACATCAAGTTCATGGTTCAAATATAATATTTTCACATAGTGGCTTGATCAATCTAAAGGACTCATGTTACAGTATTTCTATAATAAGAGGTTTGAAGTCCATAGCATCCGAGACTAATACTCATTGTTTGCTAACAAAGATACACACTCTTGTATTATGGAAAAATCTTGTAGCTCGCATGAAGAAATCTATTGAAGCCTATATCTACCTAAGTTATATATTTATGTGATGAGGCTCGCTTATAGTAGATTGTTACTATCTAAGGAATTGTATCAAAATGGATCATCTATATTCCACAGTGGCTCGTTTTGCTATCCATGGCACGTTCTCTCTGTAGTAACTCTCTTTGCTACAACTCATTACCTTACTATTCTCGCTTGAATTCTCGCATTTTGTGTAACTGTGATCTATGGCTATCAGTGACTCAAATACAAGGTCGAACTTGATATCAATAGATGGTCTTACACAACTATTATGATCTCGTTTTATGGATAGTCTATATATATATATATATATATAATTATATATATATATATATATATATATATCACAGTGACTTTA
The DNA here is from genome assembly GCA_000404065.3 of Pinus taeda. Lineage (NCBI taxonomy): Eukaryota > Viridiplantae > Streptophyta > Pinopsida > Pinales > Pinaceae > Pinus > Pinus taeda. The sequence continues at coordinate 150,210 of APFE031269470.1, read as the reverse complement.
TACTCTCTCTTATGACTAAGACTTGGTTCTCTAAGTCCCATGGTTTGCATCAAGATATTGAAGCATGGAGAGAGTGGTTCACTATAGTTTCAAATAAATTACAATAGCTCATAGTGATGACTCACTGGTGTCTTGTGGCACTTTCTAGCTTGAAGTCACTATGGTTTATGAATACCCGAAATACCTATAAAGGTTCACATTTCTCATGGCTCATATTCTAAAATGACACCGCAAATTATATTGCCTTGTTGGCATGAGAGAAATTTTGAGGTTTAAAATGGGCCTCCTAAAGAATATTATAAAATAATAGTGGAAATAATTAAAAAATATTAGATTACATCATCAATTTTTAGAGGGGAAAAAGAAAAAACTACTTTTTCAACTCATATTTTCAACTTATCTCCCTACAATTTTTCTCAAATTTCGAGTGGGAGCACTCGTTGGATGCAGAATTGAATTCCTAATCGAAGGAGTACCCATGTTGTATACTTTTGATGGACCCATCTACACAAAAAATGATAAATACATGAAAAAACATTATTGCAATCATGTTTTCATGTATTTCTCATTTTTCGTGTAGCAGGGTCCATCTAAAGTATGCAACATGGATACTATTTGGATGAGGAATTCAAATATGCATCCAACGAGTTCTCCCACTTGAAATTTGAGTAAAATTGTAGGGAGATAAGTTGAATATATGAGTTGAAAAAGTAGTTTTTTCTTTTTCCCCTCTAAAAATTGATGATGTAATCTAATATTATTTTATTATTTCCACTATTATTTTATAATATTCTTTAGGAGGCCCATTTTAGACCTCAATTTTTTTCTTATGCCAACGATGCAAAATTTCTCTTGTGAGGATTGCATATACATAACGAATACTGCCAAGGTGTGGCATATCATTGGAAATGACAGAAAAATAATGTGATAAGAAGACTCATGATAGGATCTATACTTAGAGGGAGAAAACAAGATCAGCCTGATTGAAGTGTGTTCTCGTGATGATAGCTAGAAGCTTTGAAGACCAATGTTGATCTAGATATGCTAACGATGGGTTTGTGATCTTTATTCTATGAAGAGGACTTTTATGTAAGAGGGAGCTACTTTTGAGGCATGAATTTGGTGATATCCTTGGCACAATGGACCACAAATCCATCTTTATCTTCCTAATGAATGATTTGAAGAAGTTTCAAGACTCTAATATTGGTTGGTTCGTTGATCTATGTAGTGATGTCTGTTTTTGCTAAAGCCACTTATCATTTTCTAGATTTGATTATGGTCTGCTAAATTCTACTATGGTATGTTGATACCTACTTCTGAGAGAAGCCATTTATTATGTAGATTCGAATATGGATATCGATTTCACTTATGTGATGATTTCTTCTAGGAGAAGTCACAGCTAAATTTTATTTTTGTTTATTGATGGTTGTTGATGTTTGCTTCTGAGAGAAGCCCTGACTAAAGTTGGATGAATAGTTGAATGTTGTTGTTTTCTAATGATGACCTACTAGGCCTATGCTCCACAATCGGTAGTCTTAAGATACTAAGGCTACACTACAAGTCTTAACAAGGAGACTTTAACCCTTCATATCTCTCTTTGTTTCATTAAACTTCCCTCATATTAGTATACATAAATAAGGAAGGATTGGTTTTCAGAGTTTTGTGCTATATGGAATACCTGAGCGTGATTAAGAGAACACATGAGTATTTCGACTCTCTATTGCTCGAACTTCTATCTCAAAAATCGTTTTGAACAAGCGCGGCTCTTCTACAAGCTAGTACAACCCTTCTACCACTTGTGCGACCCATGGTGCGACCTTTCTATCTCAGGCGCGACCCTTCTGTCTCAGCGTGACCTTTCTTATTTTTGGCACGACCCATGATGCAACCTTTCTATCTCAGGCATGACCCTTCTACTCGTGCATGACCTTTCTGCTCCTGGTGTGACCCTTCTACTTTCTGGCACGACCCTTCTGATTTCCAGCACGACCCTTTCTCAGCGCATTTTCCACATTAATTTAAATTAAGACTTAACCACGCCTTGATACATAATCGGGTTATTGGGTAATTCCTCCATTATCCAACACTCAGGGTTCAATTCAATGCTTGGATCTGTTGTATTGATCCACACAAGACTGATTATTGCTTCCTCCACATTCTGAATGACCATAAACTGCTCACGCAGAGTATCACATAATTTCTGCATAGAAATTTCGTTTGCTTTCCAAGCAAACTTCCAAACAACAAAAGAAAACCCCAGAATATTAGGTAACAAATGATTTCATCAATATTTCTCAATGCAGATCAATCCTCTCACAAACAAGTCCACAATTCAATGCACTTAACAGTATTCAATATAATATGAATAACAATCCTCTGCGGCCTTGGCACCTCATCTAATGAAATTTCACACTTGATATCGCCCATATTTGTGTGCAGAGTAACATACATTGTTGGTTTAAGCAGTGGAGAATATACAGAGCGCCAATACTTCACAAGTGCATTAGAGACTTCCTCTCTATCATTCAATTGCCAATCATAGACCACTTATATTTTCCAAGCTATACAAGCAGTAACTCGTCCACTCGTTTAGAAACAATTATTTTATTGACAAGATAAACCAGAGATATTTTCCATACCATAAGCACATATTTTTCCATCTATTAATTGAATTTAAATATATATCAAACTTAACCATATATACCATGTGGGCACACAGCCCTGGTCTCTTCTATTCATGCTCACTCCACACACACCTACTCTTTACCTCTACATGCCTCTTAGGCTTACAATTATAGGAATAATTACCTAATTATGGATCATTCTAGGTCCATGATCTTCTCCATAGATCTCTCAACTAGTTCCTAAAATCTTTTAATGATCCCTTGAGGATATCAACAACAGTTCTATATCTAAATTCTGCCTTTATGAGCATATTATACCAAATCTCTCAATCCACTTTTAACTCAACTAATTTCCTATTCTAGGATCTCCTAATCTCCAAGATTTTTATGAGATCTTCACAAGTCTAACATCTCTCATATTCTCACATAATTGAGAATATTTACATTTAAACCTCACACACATATTTCTCACTCAAGTTATTAAAAATATACAAAATTTCCTAATAAGAAATCAAAAACATTATCAAACATCATATCCCCTAAGTCAACCAAATATACAATGATTTTCTTGAGCATGATGCTCCTGCATCAGCTAAAATGTTTGAAATCTAGCATGGCTACATTTCTTATGATGAACTAGTTGTTGATGTTTATGTGAATAAACTTAAATGAATAAGAGCCCCTCTATCAACAAGAGGGAGTAATGATTACAAGAATCATGGATAAACCATCTCCCGTAGGTTGCGTGTCAAGACACATTGTTCTCTAGGATATGTATAAATGGATTCCTCCCGTAGGCTGTGTGCTAAGAGACATTGTTGTCCGGGAGATGTATAGATGGATTCCTCATGTATGCAATGTGCCAAGAGACATTGTTTTCCAAGAGATGTATTGATGGATTCCCCCTGTATGTTGTATGTTGAGATACATTGTTATACAGGAGATGTATTGATGGATTCCTCCTCTAGGCTATAACCGAGAAACATTGTTGTCTAGGAGATGTATAGATGGATTCCTCCCGTAGGTTGTGTGCCGAGAGACATTGTTTTATGGGAGTTGTATTTATCGATTACTCTTGTAGGCTATGTGACAAGAGACGTTGTTGTCTAGGAGATGTATTGATGGATTCCTCATGTAGTTTGTGTGTCAAGAGACATTGTTCTCTGAGAGATGTATTGATGGATTCCTCCTGTAAGTTGTGTGTCGAGAGACATTGTTCTCTCAGAGATGTATTGATGGATTCCTCCTGTAGGCTGTATGCTGAGAGACATTGTTGTCCTGGATATGTATTGATGGATTCTTCATGTAGGCTATGTTCTGAGAGATATTGTTGTCTAGGAGATGTATTGATGGATTCCTCATGTAGGTTATGTGCCAAGAGACATTGTTGTCCAGAAGATTTATTGACGGCTTCCTCTCTTAGGTTTTGTGTCATGAGACCTCGTGGTCAGGGAGATGCTTTGAGATGGATTCTATACATCTTTCGTTATGATGAGTTTCAGAGAGAGAAACTTGGATTGTGTTCTCATCCTTAGGTTGTGGGTTGTGAGACCTATAGATTGGTCAGGAAGATTGATTTTGAGAGAGAATGAAAAAGTACCTACATAACTAAGAGGGAGCGTTGAAATATATTGTAGCTTCAATCGGCATTTTTCATTGATTACATAATGGATAATTCAATTATTGATCACCTCAAGTCGACTCAATCAAGCCCTACAAGTTAGCTCCTTGAAATGTCATCAAGTTGGCCCATTATGGATAATTAAGCCCTCATATGATACCTATTAATAAGAGATCGTTGGAATTCATTTGGTAAACCATCAAGCTCAAGAAATTTGGTCTGCAAATCACAACAATTTGGTCTTCTATTTCAAAGTATATCCACATGTGCGAGGAATTCTACAAGGGTTAGTTTGACTGCAGTTTGATCTCCTTGAAGGGCTTATTAATATAGTGACTTGAATCATCTATACAATTGTTTTCTTATCTCTTTTGTGGTCGATAAATGTAGAGAGGCTCACTCTCCTTTTGTGACATCACCCTGAAGTTGAACGAGGTCATTTGTTGGACTTATATTCTGGACAATTCGTTGAATATTACAGTGGAAACTTCATCCTCCTATTACAGTGACTTCATATCTATATTTTGGCCTCCTTGTGCATACCTTACTTGTTGAACAGAAGTGGAATTTATGAGAAGACTTTGATTGGGTATTGCATTATTGATTATCTTTATTTTGTTGGAACATTTTGATATACTTTGATGGACAAAATCTCTCTCTTATAAGGAAAGAATTTTTGGGTTTTCCCTATGTGAGGTTTTTCCCTGGCTATGAGCCTAATATTGTTGTCTCTTGTCTCTTGCTTATTGTCTTTTGTTCATTGTATAACATGATCTCTATTTACTGCTCTTGTTGAATAAATAATGGTTAAATTTTTTCATGTGTAGCTTCTTGTTGACTAAAGTATAAAGAAGGAACAATTTATATCAAAAGAAGTAGTTATTATTTGTGAAAAACTACTCTAGTCATTGTAACACTAGAATTTCAACAGAGAGGAGGGTATTAACCCTAATGCATCCATAGACTGGATGGAAAATAGGGTTGATCTTCTAATCTTGAGGTTTAACATTCCAAAGATGAATAATCTTGGTGATTTCTCCCAAAGCATACAAAGTACCTTTTATTCACTTTCTAATAAGCTTTTCATTGATAAGTTTTCTTTCAAGGTGGGGTTGATTCCATAGGAAGGATATTTCTATGGAGATGGTCATCATAGAGGATAGGGCTTATGACATTTTCTTAGGCATATTAGTGCTCTGAAATGGAGAGGTTCATAGAATTCAATAGCAAGGATGGATTTTTGGCATTTAGGGATAGGAGGGTGTTGTCAACAAACCTATTTCCAAACATTATTTCGTCTGGTTTGATGGATTCAATGATCAATTTGGAGGACAATGTTTTGTCATTAGTAGATTCAATGGGACCGAGACATGAACGTCCAACTCATGTTTCAATGAGTTCTAGGCTTTATTTTTCTTTGCCAAGGTCACTAGTGTATTTTTTCACTAGGAGGTATGTAAATGACCCTACAATGGATGCCCTCCCAATGTTAAGTTCGTTCTCTCAACTACAAAGGTGTATTCCACACCCATCAAGGGTTCTCTTTGTCATACAAAATCTTCTAGGGTTCATCTTTTAGAAGTAAGCGAGTAAAATTCTTTGAATCTTTTCCAACCTAGCCCTTGGACTAAAGGGGTGAGATTGAGGAATCAAAATGTCATGTAAGTGGGCTCTCTTTTTGGAGGCTTTGTGGCATACCATTTTAGATGGCTAGTTTGTTTTAGGTATATAGTGCAATTCATTGGATCTAGATGCTTGCTTATTCAAAATTGTATTAAATACCTAAATATAATTTAGACTAAAAGCTCTTGCTTATACTACCACATCTCATTATAATAATGGCTAAAAAATAAGTATGATTTATCAATAAGGAAATTTACAATCTTTTTTATTAGCGTAAGCTATAATGTAACACTATATAAATACAATATTATTAATTTGAATATGAAAAAACATGAATATTTAATAAAATTTAGATTAATAATTAAATCCAATAAACTTTTTAAAATATTATTGATTAAAAAATTATAACTATAACTATTAAAAAAAATCAAATTATATATATAAACTTCGAATCTATTTATTTATAAAATTAAAAACTCCAAATTTTTAATATCTATATAAATTTAACTTAACCTAAACCACACACCTTAAACTTAAACCACACACTTTAAACTTTAAAACTAGTAAAGTGGAAGTATCTTTGTGAAAATGTCTTTTGCATTTGGTACAAGTTGATAAGTCGTTATACCTTCAAGTTTAATAAAATTGACTTTAAAGCCATATGACATATAACTAAAAAGGAACATGTTGTTGGCCTAAAGAAAGGGTCCACTTCATTGAAATTCCTTGTCATATTTGTAGGGTCCACACAGATTGAAATTCCTTGTAAGATTTGTGTTGGACAATATAGTTCTTTGTACACAAAACGTATGAAAGACATTGAAATTAATAGCAATGAGGTGGTAGAGCTCCTACCTTGGACTTTATTTTACCTTCAAAATTTGAACAAAATATTGATTACAAAAGGATAAGGATGAAAAGCATGAGAGGTCATATACGTTTCTATGTACAATTTTCAAACAAATTGTTGTCAAGAAAAAAAAAAACATTTTTTTTGTTATTCTTTCACATCATGAACACTGTAGGGGATTTACACATAGGCTAAAAAGGATTGACCCATAGACTAAATGATAATCATGTAGGTGTAAGTGGTAGTTAGAAAAGAGGTGTAACTAACTTGTTACTCTTCAACAAGGTGATGGCTACGATTAAATTAATTACTAAAGGAACATCTCCAGCCTAACATTTTTTTATATATTTGCTTGCATTGCAAGGATCCCATTTCAATACACTAGAAGCCACTAACATAAAAATTATCGAACAAGTTTTTTTAATAATTGTGTTAGATATTTACATCGAACCATAATTATATTGATAAATATCTATATCGAGGAAGAAGGGATATAAATGATGGTTTATTGTTTTTTTTGGATATAGGTCATGTTCAATATTTTGATAGGTTAGTTTGAGTAATTAAATGTTTTTATGTTAGGGGGGAAATATTTGAGATTTATTTTATGGTTTGTTGTTGTTTTTCTATGTGGGTATGTTAGTGGGAGTAATTAATGTTTTGATTTTGGAGGGGATTTGAGATTTATTTTATGGATTTTATTTTTTATTTTTTATGTGGTTTATAAATTTAGGAAATCAGTGATTGTTTATGGAGTATTTTTGTGGAGTATTTTTGTCAAGTAAATTTATTTGTAGGGATTACTTCTTCAAGCAAATCTATTTTAAAGGATTATTTCTTCATTTTTGTCAAGCAAATCTATTTCAAGGGATCACTTCTTCATTTTTGCCAAGCAAATCTACTTGAAGGGATCACTTCCTCAACCTTCCTCAAGCAAATCTACTTAAAGGGATCAGTTCCTCAACCATGGAGCTTTTGCCAAACAAATTTACTTGAAAGAATCACTTGGTGTCGAGAGAATTGAACCCATGACTTTCCAATAGCAAAATAAATACTTTAATGATAAAGATTTAATCAATTAAACTAATTCTCAAATTATATTTTTTATTTTATTTTATCTTATCTTTTAATAATTAATAATAAATTTATATTAAAATATATCAACACATATAATATAATGTATATTAAAAAAAAAAAAAAAACAAAAAAATTATAATTTTTTAAATAAAACTTATCGCATTTAAAGTCCATAATAATTATTTCACAAAGAAAACATATTACAATCATCATATTTCGTTTGAACAATTTCAAAAAAAACATATTACAATCATGATGTTTCGTTTGAACAATTGATTAAAACTTGAATAATATATATCTAAACTATTATTATTATTGCATAATTTTTATTATATCAAATTAATTATAATGGTGATATGTGTTATTTAGATCTATAATAAAATACGTAAAATAATATTTATGCATTACTAGAATAAGTGTGGGAGATAAGCTTGAGTGATTTACTTAAAAGAATATAGTCATGTTTTTTAATCAAGTTTAATTGTTGATAAAGATATGTTTGTGCTATTAATATGGTGGGTTTTCAAGCGGTTGAGTGTTGTGAAATACAAGGTCACATCTTTAGATTCTTTCACTAACTTGTATATGGTAGAATTCCTCGAGATATGCATTCTATCGTTGTGTGTATATCTTTTTTAATAGACAAAGTTAATATGTTGACTAAATCCATGTGAAAAATTATAATTTTATATATAAAATAAACACGTGTTTAATCTTTAAAATAGAAAAATAAAATCATTGTTATAAATGAGATCATAAAGGATTATATAAAAAAAATAAGGGAGAGTTTCAATGTGTCAAAGTTTACATATGTGAAAGTTTACAAATGTGTCAAGATTAAATTGTTGGAAACAATGAGAGGGGGTGAATCAGTATGAATCCGTATTTCACTTACAATTAGTTAATTTTAAAATTTTAGAGCAAGAACAGTAGAATAATAATCAACAACACATCACAAGAATAGTACACAACAAATTTTTAGGTGGAAACCCTTCTTGGAGAAAAACCACCGAACGTTTTTCTAATATTTTGTGAGAATAAAAATGCTTCAATTACAACTAAAAAGGAAGCCACATCTCTCTAGTACTCTAGAAAATCCTTCAATTTTAGCAGGTAGCTCCAACTCCTGAAAGGATGCTCCTACACCCTAGTTTTACTAGCTCCAACAGGAAGGACACTCCAACACCCTAGTTTTATCAGCTACAACTAATAGGATGTTGCAACACCCGACAAGCTCCAGCTTTCCCTAGCATCATTGCGCCACCTTGATGTATTTTCAAGCTTCAACCAAAAGGAGACTTCACTCTCCTTCCTTACTCCACCCAACCACCCTTAATATATAAAAACAATTTTTGGGATTTAGTGCCAAGGACAACGACCCACTTACAAGGATATTCAATAAAACCATTTTTTGTTAATGCTTGCTTTAGATTTACAATGAAAACCAGACTTCTTCAACAATTTCAAAGTTCCTTCCACAGCTTCTTTGATTACAAAATGCCTTTAATCAAACAGTTGGTTTCATACCTACTAATCAAGATGTCCCATGGTTGTACCTAGAGATGTTTGCTAATGCAACATGCCTTCAAATCTGAAGATGCCAAGAATCTACCAGAATATGTCTTTTGCAACACGGATTCACCTTCATTTCCCTTGTCTTTTGCTAGTATTGTTCCTAACTATATTTCTAATGTTAAGCTTCAAAATTGTGGAGCATAAATGATGCTTTAGAAACACAATATCACACCTTCTAAAAAACCCTAGATAGTCCTTAAGACTAAGAAAACTCCACAAGTAGATAATGCAGTGATGTGCCAAGTATATTCTTTAAAAATAATTTAAGACACCATCAAAATAACAAATAAGATTCCCTAATGAAAGATTGATGTGCTAGTAATTTCAATGCTAAGAGAATAACTTCAGCGAAATTCAAATACACTTCAAAACTCCAAATCTTAATTAGGTCACGGAGCTTCAACACATATTGAATAGGGATTCAGAACTCCATCTAAATATTCCACCTCAAATTGCCATAGATAGTTAAGAGAGGATTTCGAGTAGGTTCAGTATGCCTCAGATCAACAACATTACCTCAATCGACATGACTGCTATAGAATGAGTCAAATTAGGCCTTACCGAGATACCTAGTAATTGGACTAATATTCACCTTGAATTTTGATGAGAATGCTCTTCATAGGAATTTGCACTGATGCTTCGATCAAACCAGGTCTATTGTATTGGAACACTAGTAGAGAACAGTCACTATTAGGTCCCAAATGGGATCAGATTTCATATGTTTTGTTCCAAACTTAGTACAAATATTATTTCAATAGAAATTAGACTATGATGTGCCAAGTCTCCTTCTTTAGGGACAAAAAATAAGCCACGGACCTGATCCAAGAGGGTCGAATGTGTAATCAAGAAAAGTTGAATTTATGTGCTACAGGACAAGTATTTAAGCCCAAACTTCTGTGTTGAAAGGAGGTCGAGTAGCTCGCTTCAAAATTTTCGCATGATTACACAAATTTTCTATTACAACATGACTCGGACTTGCCCTACCATAAAGGGCTGAAATGTGAGATACATATGCCTCAAAACATCAACAAACTTCCTCAGAAAATAAGCATTGATCTCCCTTAAACAAGTTGAATGACTTCAGATATTTCCAGTGAAGAACCAACAACAATAGACAAAGATATGACATTGAAAATGCCTCAGATTTTTTCAGGAAGGAGACCAAAATTTCCTCTGCAAATAAGCTTCAAAACATGTCTCATATTTTCCTAAGAGGAGTTTGGATGAGCTAAGGAAATGTTCAAAAACCCAATGAAAACCATGTTACGGGATAAAACACCCTAGGGTCTGGGTTGGAAACCCCAACAGATCTAAGGGCATACACCAACAAGAAGCAAGCAAACAAGCAGTCCTAATGCTTAAACTACTAAAGTGGGATCAAGAGAGAGTACCCATAGGTCTTACGTTTGAAGATATTCCTGTAGGGTTCAAACCCTCTGCTTCCTCCAATGCTTCAAAACCTGCAACTATTCCAGAAAATCATATATACTACTAGTAGTTCAAAACATGTTTAAGATATGAATGTTAGATCATATACGCATATGGATATAAAACATAAAATCATACATAATTAGATCATAATATGAATTAAAGCATAAAGATCATAACATCAGGAACAGGACAGAGCTTCCTTATTGATGTCTACAAATAAATCTGGAAGAATACAACCTGATTTGACCACGGCTCCAAGTGAAACCTTCCTCTGGATCCGTCCAACCCAAGCCTCAAGAATCCTCTTTCAAATGCATACACATAGATGTCATATAAAGGAGATGAACATCTCTATGAGGAAACAAGGGTTTCCTATACCTAGGAATGCAGGAGGCATAGGTATAAATCAAACTTGATCAAGGACCAATTGGATATAATGTCAATATCTTATATTTCTCTCCCCTTAGACCTTCCCATGAGGTGTATTTATAGCACCTCAAAACAGTTGTTTCAGTTGGGATACAGTTAGGCCACGGGCTCCTGTAGGTGGGCTTCTGGTGTAACCCGTAAACCCCACCCATAAAATAGGGATTTATATTTCTTTTATCTCAAATTATATGCGCGGGTTGGGAATAGATGGACCTGCGTGTGAAAGCGCTTTTTGAAGGGCAGAGTCACATCTAGAATTTAAAATAATGTTTTTTAGTAAAAGGACCAAGTCTGAAGGGAAAGGGTTGCCCAAGGCCATGACTAAGAGCGTCAAGTATACAAGGGTGATAAATGATGTTATAACATATTCACCCTAATATATGAGGTCAGAAAGGGTGCATGATGGTCGAAATGTATTAAGTGTATCGAAATAATCATGCAAGGACTTGGGAGGAGATCACTGGATTCTAGCCTGCCAAACTAGTGGAAGAGATCATAAAGAAATCTCATGTCTGAGGCGGGCATACCCATGCTCAGAGATAGTAAATCATGTTTGCATATCAAGTGTAGAGCAGATCTAATATGTATACAAGTACAAAGGAAACTGAGAAATACATAGTGGATCATCTGATCATAGCTGCAAAAGTACATATCAAGGCCATGTCACAATATCACATATAAAAGAATTGATCAATGATGTTGAAGGGGATATCTAATCACTGATGTCACATAATTGATTCTCAAAGTGCCAAGTCAAAAAGTGGAATTATGGTACTGCATTCAACTCGGGTGCCAACATATAAAATGTTGTTGTGATGAAATGCAACATATAAGGTGGATGGTGTCACTTGAAAAAAACTAGAGGAACTGACAAGTGGAACAAAAAATGTTGATGCAACCCAAGGTCTTCAACGACCTCCACGGTACATTTCTACACTATGGGAATAAATGAGTTGAATTCGACCATGTGAGAAATCATTCGATTACCGGTCATTGATGTATATTGTTAACAAATGCGAAACAACTCACCGATAATGATGATGAGAGTCAAGGTACCCAAGTACAATCTAACAAGTGCAAATAAATGAGTTGAAATTGAACACTCGAGAGAATCTACCAATCAAGAGATATTGATGTATTCTCACTGTCGATAGCAAAGGAGTCTGCCACTGATGGCTGCAAACCCTAAGGTACTGCCAAAGGAATCTATACCTTATTCCCATATCAATGAGTTGGAGTCGACGGGAAAATATTTGTTGGAAGGAAGGCATTAAGGCATCCCACATCAATCCAACGTGAGTGTAACCTGCAGGCCAATAATTTGGAAGGAATCAGATGAAGGAAGATGAAATAACCATACCGAAGCACATTTCTAGCGTACACAAGATGTGGCTAGCGCACGACAAAAACCCTCTGAACCAACCAATTATGAAAGTTGACACAAAGGTGAGGAATCCACCAATAGGGTCAAATGGAAACCAAGATATGCACGAATCCCAATGTGTGATAATGTAAGCTGAAGTCGAACACAAGGGAAACCACTTAGTCAAAGACCCATGATATTGATCGATGTTGAGCACAAGGTCACCTATCAATGATGGAAATTGGGCCAGGGTGTGTCTCTAGGCCTACTCTCAAAGTAATTTGTCGAAGTTGATAAGAGCAGACCCGTTAGCAAGAACTCAATGGATACCTTCTTAACTAGGATGAGAAAAGGAACAAATAGTTGATGCAATACTGAACATAACTCTGACAAACCGGGTATGGCTGATTGAAAACAAGTCAAGAGACATTGCAGAAAGGTCGAATAAGGTTTACTTCCCTTAAACAAAAGCACGACTCAAATGTGACTGTATGGCAGCATATGGTAACTTTGTATAAGTTTGTCATGCATGAGGCATAAACCAACTCTCCATATGATTGGAAGAGATGACAAACCAAAGGAGTACTGACTCAATGACAAGGTTATGGCTCTTCTATGTCAAACTAAAGCCCATCCTGATGGAGGAAATACTTTCTTTGAGTTCTTTGTTCAAGGGCAACACAACTGACTCTTGCTGCCATCAATTATAGAAGTAAAGTTTCATTCCCACTCTTTTTTGCAATATATAATTTTTTTGTCTTTTTCATATTTAAAAAGTCTGAAAAAAAAGAATAAAATAATTCCTATGGTACAGTGGATAGAACGAGTGTCAAAATACAGATGCGCTAGTTCCTGGGAGTGGAACATTCCTATGCTCAATGCAAGGTGACGAAACTGGTCAATGACACTCAAAGGAATGTTCTTTCCACGGGCATAAGGTGTCAAGTTGCAGAGGCTAAATGATTGCAAGGTTGATTTTGCAGAAAGACATGGTCAAAAAGTGGCTTATACACGACTCCAAGTGAAGTCAGCTTAAGGCCAAAAGGTACAAATAGTCAGCATGCAATGCAATAGTACAACTCAACATGTGGGAGCCTCTAGGGTATAAAGCCAGAAAAATAACGAAGAAGAAGAGGAATGAGGCTTCATCGCAAAGTCATGGCGGGACTAAAGAGGAATGAGGCTTCATCGCAAAGTCATGGCAGGACTAAAGAGGAATGAGGCTTCATCGCAAAGTCATGCAGGTGAAAAACCTAACCTATATGCCAGTTTCAAGAACCAATACCTGTCAGAGCGGATCAACAATAAAAATTCCCAAAGGAGAAGTCTTCCAAGTTTTGTAGACATAATTAGGTACACTAAACAAGAAGTTAATACATCCCATATATAACTTCATATAAAATCTTGTGATATAGAATACAAAAACCTGAAAATGTGTACCTTATATGTACAATATGGTACAGGGAACCACGAAGCCTTGCATCTTACGCATAATAGTTCTTCAGGACAAGCCCCTTGCAAGGCTCAGGCCAAGGACTCCTTTGGTATTTAAAACTCATGGCTTCAAAAATTTCCTCCTGTGAAGGCAACTCAACTTCCAAGAAATCATGAGAACTAGAAGGATCAAAAGAGGGAATTAAGGGGTCCCATGTCCCCATAGGAGAAATCACTCAGTTAATTGTCGGGACCAAATCCCGAGAAGGAAAATAATAGTTGAAAAGATCCTTCTCAGAAGAAATTGAACATTGAGGATACAATGCCACATAGTTCACACGTAGTCGAGTAGATTATACCTAAGCACTTGGAACATACCAAGGGGTATTCTTTAGTAAATTTGAATTAGGAGGGTGATTATCATATGCAAGCTTATCAATAGTGACAATATTTCCATTATCAGGAAAATACATCACTCGACAGAGTGAAGACACCACAGCATTCATAGCATAGACAAAAGCACGCCCAAGTAGCATATTAAAGTCTAAAGGGCGATCAACCACCATCATATCGATTAAGACAGTCTTCCCCACCTAAAGTAATAGGAAATTGAGGAAGAACACCCATAGATTCACCAGGTCTTCTATCATAGACTAATGACTAACTATTAGCTACCAACAACTTTGGAGAACCCAGAGCTTTCCCATTCAAGGAGGATATAATACTTGCAAAGAATCCTTCACCCACCATACATCGATAGACATTTGTGGAATTAACTTTAACCCTTATTTGGAAAGGTGTAGCAGAAGGAAGACGGGGCTCGACAAGATTATCCCAATAAAGGAGACACCCCTAGAACTTGGAGGGGGTACATTCGAAGAGACCGGAATGCCCCCTAGACCAGAAGACTTTGTACTAGAAATCAAGAAGACTCTATTATTAGGCACTTCACCCCCCAAAAGAGGAGTGGAATCAGCCAAAGATTGCATTGGCTCGACCACTTCATCAACCAATGGTTGATTAGACTTTTGATAAACCATAACAGATTCAAGAGTAGAAGAATCGTCAGACTTAGACCATAACCTTTGTACCACTAAAATACAAGGGCACAAATGAGTAAGATGGTCTCGCTTACATAGCTTACAAGGGAACTTTGGTTTAAATCTTTTACACCTAGGTTTCTTATCAACATCCATTCTGCCAACATGACTAGCAATGGTTGGTGGAGAGTACCCAACATGACTCGCAGAGGTTAGTGACTCTTTCCCAAGAGAGATAGGACTTGTGCCCCCAGTCCTACTCACAGAAGCAAGTGAGCCAACAGAAATATGACTCACAGAGGTAGGTGACCCATTGCTAGTATGACTTGTAGTGACTAGACTTATGCCCCTAGTCCTACTCACAGAAGCATGTGAGTCAACATAAATATGACTCACAAAGGTAGGTGACCCATTGCTAGTATGACTTGCAGTGACTAGACTTATGCCCCCAGCGTGACTTGTAGTGGCTGAAATATCATCTCCAACATGACTTGTAGGGGTTGGTGATGATTCATGGATAGAACTATTCTTCTTCTTCTTATTCTTCCTCCTCTTTCTCTTCTTTTTAGATCTATTATTACAAGAGGGAGGAGAAAAAGGAATCCTAGATTTCTCTTTTGAAGAACATGAACAATTAACACCCATTTGATGCCATTGAAATAAATCATTCATCTGAGAAGCTTCAAGAACATTTGGAATATTCGGAAATGGACCATAACCAAACTGGTAGTCCAACATTCAATCCAGGAATATTCAAAGTGGCCATTAAGGGGGTACCAATGTTTCCAAAGAAAGAAAAAGCACAAGGATCCCCTTTTGGAAGGGTCCCTTGGTTGGCCTCCACAGGAATATTTTCCATAGCCAACTTATATGCAGATCCTTCTCTTATGGGATCGTACAAATGACTTTCCAAGAAAGAGTGATGCACAATCAAACCTTTTCCCCTAAGGAGGAAACTCCACAACTTTCAAAAGAAAGATAAAAATCCTTTCAAGTCTAGTGGAGTGGCTTGTCAGTCACTTAGAATCTAAGATCCAAGAGTGACAAGACAAATCCACCTAAATCCAACTAAATACAAAGAGCAAGGAGCACTCCACTATAGAGTCCCTAAAGATGCAACCAATCAAGCAACTTCCAAGTATTTTCACTCCAGGTGATGAGATATGAACCCCAAACTACAAGAAAGTGAAGTAAAGGACCTTCTGAATATATTTTGGGATAATTACGGCTCAAACCTACCAGCGAAGGTAACAGAAATAGTTACGTTGACCTCCAGACAAAAGCCTTTGTCGGTGCAAGTACCCTAGCTTCGCAAGGGCACCCTCCAAAAGAACTATGAAAGTGATGCAATGTCTGCCTCATGTACCATGGGTATTCCCCCCTGCAGTCGCCTATGTGACACCTAGGAATGGAAACTAAGGTCACCAGTTCGTATCGGAAGCTGGGAAGAAAAGTCTTTGGTCGGGATTCGATAGGTAGGAGAGTGGGTATCTCTCTTCCCTACTTTCACTCGCCCTTGTGCTTAACTCCCAGAAGAGAAGAGCTTTCTTGACAACTCAATGAAACTGGATTTCAGTCTTTCAATCAACTTTTGTGTTTAAATTCAAAGTGATCTTAGAGAGTTAATTCTCCACACACATATTCCAAGGCCCTAAATCACCTAGACTAGTTTTATGTATATGTGACAAATCAAAAAAATTCTAGTTCATTTTAGTTTTAGTGCTTGATTTTAATGGTTGTTCTTAAGTCAAGGGTAAAATGGAAGTGAAAATTATGATGTTATTTAATGCAAGAAAAAACCAATAGAAAACCTGGCTACATACATATGCAACTCTTTTTATTCGATGAAAAACATTTCTACAAAAGGTTCTACAAATAAACTAAGAAAGCAAACATATCTTTTCTTTTTCAAAACACACGCTCATGCACTCAAAATCTACAAAAAGACTAAAAATGCTTACAATGCATCTATCCTAATGCTCTAAAAATGCTTAATGGAAGATTCCAAGAATTTCTCTTAAAGCAAGCAAATGTGTTTCTCAAAGAGATCAAGAGGCCAAAAACTGACAAAAAGGAGGAACAAATTCAATGAACAACTTTTCCCTAAAATCAAGCAAACTCAACCGAATGAAAAGACTTCACACTTGCTCAAAAATGATAAGAAGACCAAAAAGAAAACCAAAAAGAAAAAGAAAGGCAACAAAAAGATGTTTTTGTCTTTTTTCATTTTTCTTTTTAAGGGTACAAAGAGTTCAAAACTACTAAAGACATCAAGATCAAATTCGAGCATAAAGAACCTCAAATTTCACAAGCCATATGAATCGTTAACATGATAAGACTTAAAGTGAAAAGAGGTTGCAAACTCAAACAAACTGATCTGAATAGCAGCATACAACCTCCATCAAACAAGAAAGATTTCAAGAAGACGAAGAAAAACTTTTCAATATTGCAAGAAGGACTTTCTCGAAAACCAAGAAAAAACCAAATATGTCAACTTTCAAGAAAGCAAGGCAAAGCAATGTAAAGGTTGGGTTATAAGTGAATTGAGACCAATTCATTGTTCCAAAAGCTCAGAACAACCAAGAACTTCACTAAGAATCCTTGAACCCAAACACAAAAACTAGCACTTCACCAAAAAGCAAACCCTAGGTTGACTAGGTTTTTCCACAAAGAGAGATAGCAAACTGAAAATATGCAAGAAGCAAGATTCTCCGAGACAAACAATGACTAAATAGAAGTAATAAAAATCAGGAAAAACCCTTTACTGGACTCAGAATCTAAAAAATACATTCAAAACCAAACATACGCGATTGTGCAGCGACAAACCTATGTGTATATGCGACTATATTCAAGGAAACCAGTGTATACGCGTGTTTCTTTGGACAAAAGTGCATGTGTACATGACTGTGTGAACTAAAAGCCACGTATAAATAGGCTAGCAAAGAAAAATAAAAAATTTAGTCTTGATCCAGAAGATCATAATTTTTGCCCAGATTGCAAACAAATCAAAGATACTGGAAAAATCAAGAAACCAAAGAAGGCCCAGATCAAAAGAGAAATAACCCAAAACAAGGGAATTGATCCGGATTTTAAACAGGAATGCAACAAATTACATATATAATCATAAACACAGAGATGCATCAGAAATAATACTTCATTTCATTAATGGAAATACTGAAAAATATGCTTACAAACAGAAATGGAAATAAACGAGCTAGGGCGATGGTAGCTTATCTCTGAGAAGAGATGTGGCGGATACATGCCTTTGAACTGTCTTACAATGAGGCTCAAAGGCCTATTTATTGTTGAGAATAATGGAAAACCCTAAACATCCAAAAACCTAACCCTGGGAGATGAATCGCCAAACTATGGGCCTCGTTTTGGGTAAAGTGGTACACCAACTTCCCGAGGTCGTAACTTTGGCATATGATCTTCGTTTGACATGCACAATATGTTAGAAAAATCTATCTGAGGACTAGAACTTTGGGATGAGAAACATCGATCAATTACCCCATGTTGCTCGTAGTTTTCCCAAAAAACGTCGTTTAGGGCCTCAAAACAACTCTGGAAGTTCAGGACCCGAAAAACTGCCAAAAATAGTCAATTATGCTACAAATAAGGAAACTGAAAAATTGAAAGAGACAGTTGTGGGGGTCCAAGTGGGATAGGAGGGTGGACACCAACATTCACCTTGATCATTCCTCCTCCCTTAGGAAGCAATGGTCCCCATTGCGTTGAGTTCCTCCATGAGATGAAGAAACTTTTGCTGAACTTGGTCCCTGATGAGTTGTTCTGCAACCTTTGATGTGTCCAGTAATGGTGGGAAGCATTGTCGAGGGTGTTCCACATTGAAAAATCGATGCAAGCGAAGGAATGGGGGAATGTTGTGCTCTAAAGCATTGTTTCCCACAACCTTGGTAATGGTGTAAGGACCATATCGGAGTGGTCTGAGCTTCTGATGGGCTCTTGTAAGGCATTATTTCTGCAGATGTAACTAGAATTTGTTGCCCACTTGAAACTTGTGTGGTACCTGATGCTAATCATGTCACTGCTTGTACTTGGTATTTTCCAGAATGGAGTGGCGATAGATCGGCCCGTTAGGTAGAGGTGCTTCGGAAGTCAGATCAGACAAATGCTTGACTTGACAGTGCAACAGTACCCCTATGGATGAGGAGAAGATGTCCCTGTCCTCTTTCATGATTGTATCCACCTACTTCTGCTGCATGGAAGAACCCTTCCCAAGGGCCATGGATGTGGCTACGATCTTCCCCTTACTTTGAGAGTGAACCAAACAGAAAATAAATTTCCTAGTCTGGGAGATAATCTTACTGCATTTCTTAAAAAATATCAAAGAAGTGGCGGTAGGTGGGGCTACTTATGGTATCCTGTATAATGTATTACACAAAGAAATAATAACAGTGTGAGGCCTTGACTCATACATAGCATGTCACTTCCACAAGTATGGTTGGCCTAATAATACATCACAAACATCAAGGGGTGCAACGTCACATAATACCTCATCTGTGAAGGGCTTGATGTTGTAGGGAATGCGGCACTACTGGTGGAATCATAGATCTCGTCCTTGGTGAAGCCACCCAATGTTGTACGATTGCAAGTGTGGTATGGTTGGTATGCCCAGCCGCTTCACGACCTCTGCTGAAATGAGGTTCTTTTGGTTGCCACTGTCGACAATGAATTGCAACAGCGAACCCTTCACCTACATTTGTGAGTGCAAAAGACGCTCCCCCTCCTCTGGATCTTCGGGCTCATTCTTCTGGACCTTGGCGGTGGCAACAGTGGCACTGGCCTCTGCATCAATGATTTTCTTCCCTTTGTCATTCCCTTTGTCAGGTTATGACTCAGGGTCGAAACATGCATCTGATTATGAAGCCTTCAATTCGGCCACCAGCGACTGCTTGGTTCGACACTCACTTGTGTTGTGAGTGGGGCTTTTGTGGAACTCACACCACTTTCCTGTGTCCTTCTTTGACTTTGTGGTGTTGTTCTCTTCTTGCGGCTTTGACAGGTTGTCTTGGGTCACCTCGCCTTGGCTTTGTCCTTTGTTCTTCGAATTCGCAAATCCAAAATCTCGCTTCTTTTGTTTAAACTTCTGCTCAATCTTGACAACATATCAGTATGTCATGCCGAGCGACAAGATGTTCAGGAACTCCATCTCATCCTGGATGTACCTGTGTAGGAAGCCGCAGTATTTGAGTACCAAATGCAGCTCATAATCCTTGATACCCAACTTTTTGCAAAGGGTATGAAAAATATTTGTGAACTCCAACACATCTTGGTCCCTTCCCTGCCGCAGTGTGGTCCACTTTATGTATTTATCCTCATATCTCCTGACAAGGTAGTACTGCTCCTTGATGGCATCTCAGAATGAATTCCAAGTGGGTGCGGCTGAAAATAGTGAGCTCGTACTTTCATCCTTCTACTCACAGTAGATTTCCCACTAGTCCTTGACATGGGAGGTTGCTTTGAGAAGTGAAAAAGTGATTTTTTTCCGGCTGGAAAAATCATGAACAGAAAAATAACCATCTAGCAAATTTAACCATTTATCTATGGCATTCGCGTCTATCTGACCCTCGAATATGGGGATTTGAAAGTTAACTTGCACCTTAAAGGGAGTTGCACTTCCAAAGTAGCTACTGGAAGTAGATGTGTCGCCCCTGGGTAGTCGTTGAAGGATCTGGGAAAAGTTTTCCATCATCGTGTTCCTTTGTCGCTCAAGGGATTCTTCGAGCAAGATTTTGATAGGATCTCCCACCCCCTCGTCTTTATTTTCATGTTCCATGGGAGGTCGTCGGGATTTGCTAGGCTAGTCTTGCAAAGGTTTGACCTGTACAAGCCCTAACTCCTTATATCCTGACCTTGTTGGGGACATGCAAAGAAAAACAGAGAAAAAGCAGGCCACTCTGATACCATTGATCCGGATTTTAAACAAGAACCCAAAAAATTACAAATATAACCATAAACACAGAGATGCAGCAGAAATAATATTTCATTTCATTAATGTAAAATACTGAAATATGCTTACAAACAGAAATGGAAATAAACCGGCTAGCGTGATGGTATCTTATCTCTAAGAAGAGATGTGGTGGCTACATGCCTCTGAACTATCTTACAATTAGGCTCAAAGGCCTATTTATTGTTGAGAAACAATGGAAAACCCTAAACATCCAAAAACCTAACCCTAGGAGATGAAGCGCCAAACTATGGTGTAATATTCCTAATTAGCTATGGCTAATTGGGATATTCGATTTTGTTCGATTTTTGCCTTCTATAGTTATTTGTAAATAAAAAGTGAGGAAGGTGGAACATAAATCACTTTAGAATAAAAATTCACTTCCTAGGTAGCACAATGTTGTGACTTAAGGGGGAACCAAGGGGGCTAAAGGGGGACGCAGAAATGGGGCCCACGAAGACACATGGAGGGACTGCACAAGAGCAAAGGAGCACATGGCAAGAAGGGGACCACGCAGGAGAAAGTGAGCCTAGGGATTGTGAGAGGCAAAGGCTATAAAATAGAGAGGAAGCCCCTCATTTGGGATCATTCTGGTTATGAGCATTTGTGATAGTCATTTCGACTTAGAACACGCTAGCTGTTTAGTTAGTCTACAGCACTATTTAGTGCATTGAGTGTCTCCGTTCGGACATCTCACCCTTAGCCCCGGGGGACTTCAAGTGCCTGATCGGGCAAGGTATTTCCATTGGCATTCCAGCAGTAGTTTCATCAGCATTTCAGTAGCAGTTTCATCAGCGTCTTTGAGGAACTGCACAGAACCCCAAGGGGGCATTTTCGGGGGTCAGCCATTTCAGAAAATCTTTCTGGGTTTTTCTGGGTTTTTTTAGTAGAGTCCAATTCTAGAGTTTCAACCTTTTCTGAGGAGGGGAGAAACCCCAAATATGCATTCGATTTCTAGCAGCAATAGTAGCAGCATCCACGCAGAGAGGCCATTCTTGTCATTCTGAGAGTATTTCTTCACTTTCCATGTGCAAGTCGAAGTGCCATCTGTCTAATCACCTCTTGTACTCATTTATTGCTCAGTATAATAAAATGGCTTTGCATTTCTCGCTGCATTTCTTGTGTATCTACTTATATTTCTGGTTTACATTATTATATGTTGTTCCACTGTTATTCTATCACTTCTGGGTTATTATATCATTTGCACATATTTGGTGGGAGTTTTTGCTGGGGTTTGAGGAATATTTTGGGTTAGGGATATCACAGTGGTATTAGAGCATAGATCTGGATCATCCTATGGAGCTAGCAATCTATGACACCGGGGGAAAACCCCTATATCTGTTACAGAGGTCATAGATATAGAGACACTGGGCATAGGTTGGAGAACACTTACTGAGAGGGAGACTATGTTTCACTGGTGGATGTAGAACAGGAGGAGCCTATGGTGGACACGGAGCAGGAGGATCCGATCGCAGATGATGACAGGAAGAGATTTGCGGATATGCTCCTCAAATCAGTGCAGGATCTATCGAGGCAGATTGAGGTGATGGGGCAGAGATTCACGGTAGTAGAGGCCAGACAGCACGAGAGCCCATGAGTTTTTCAGATTAGTGAGGGATCAGGTGCATCCCACCACTTGCCAGAGCAGCATGATACTGCGCAGCAGGTGGCCTCACATGCCCCTACACGCTCTACCATGCCCACTTTCTTTGAAGCCGACACGGGGGCCATAGCCCAGTAGGAGGCAGAGTCAGGACACATGGGCAATTATTTTGCAGAGTACCAGGCATATGGGAAAGAGTTCAAAGAAGCCCTCTCATTCAGAGATTTTGTTCAGCTCCA
Organism: Pinus taeda; assembly: GCA_000404065.3. Lineage (NCBI taxonomy): Eukaryota > Viridiplantae > Streptophyta > Pinopsida > Pinales > Pinaceae > Pinus > Pinus taeda. The sequence goes on along the minus strand of APFE031269470.1, from coordinate 127,330 downwards.
TCGGGATAACAGACCTCGCGACCATCACAGAGGGTACCGGCATTACCATGATGGTGACACCCACCGTGCAACTAGTAGATTCCACTTGCCTAAGTTTGATGGCTCATCAAATAGTTCACCAAAGTCTTGGGTGGAGAAGCTGGACATTTATTTCCAGCTTAACCAGATGTCGGAGCCAGAGGCCATCAAGGTGGCAACATTGCATTTGGATGGCGAGGCCCAGGATTGGTGGTTTCATGGGATGGTTACACTGGGGCACTCCCCAATGACGACATATGCTGAGTTTACCAGGAGACTGATGGAGCGATTTGATCGGAGGGATCCAGAGTAGCATTTCGTTGAGCTGACGAGGCTCAAACAGACAGGGAGCCCAGATACCTACATTGCAGATTTATTGAGGGTCTCCGTGATGGTGCTAGACCTCTCCATGGCACGGAGGGTCTATATGTATGTTGAGGGGTTAGTAGAGCCACTTCGGGGTCTAGTTCGATCCACTAGACCAGCTATGCTCCAGGACACTATCAGTAGGACCTGTTTGGTCAATTTAGTGTGTCCTAAATTGCTACATTTATTATCAATCCGGGATTCGTAAGTTGATGAAGTGTGGCGCACTATATGTGCAAGATAACCTATTTCTTACTTTTGTCGTTTTTTATTTTTTATTTTGGTTTGGGGGTTTTTATCTTTGTTTCTCTCCTAATGTGAATGGGAATCTTATTCCTAAGTCTCTAGAAGGCAAGTATGGATATAGGTTTTAAGGCGATTTTGTTCTTTATAGTGATTTCTAGACCTTAACGCTCCAGAGGGTCTTAGAACATACTAATGATGAAATTAACACCAGAACAAAAATGAAGATATGCTGCTACTTAAGTCAAACAAGAAATGAACTATTGATCATGAAACCATTATCCCTGCTGCTGACTAAAATGAATTAAGCTACTGCATTTCAAACAAATCAAAATTTGCAATCTAATAAAAGTAAAAAAAATTACATCATTCATAGTTTGATTCCTCGCCAGGTAGTCTAAGCTATGGCTTTTGAAGGTAATCATCAATAACATGAGCAATCTGATATCTAATTGCAGAAAAGTAAAACTAAAATCAAATCACATCAATTCATAGTCTGACCCCTCGCCAGGTAGTCTAAGTTATGGCTTTCGAAGGTAATCATCAACAACTTGAGCAATCTGATATCTAATTGCATAAAAGTAAAACTAAAATCAAATCACATCAATTTATAGTCTAACCCCTCGCCAGGTAGTATAAGCTATGGCTTTCGGAGGTAATCATCAAGAACTTGAGCAATCTGATATCTAATTGCATAAAAGTAAAACTAAAATCAAATCACATCAATTTATAGTCTGACCCCTCGCCAGGTAGTCTAAGCTATGGCTTCCGGAGGTAATCATCAACAACTTGAGCAATATGATATCTAAACTGTCTAACAAAGCAAATGAACTAAATTGAAATCAACAAAACAGAATTGGAATTAAAAAAAACTAAGAAAAGCAAGTCAGCAGAAAGATTGATTCCATGTCACTAGTTTTTGCAAAAGGAAATGTGTAAAAGTGCCTGGGCCTACTTCTATCCTGAAACATACACGCACAGTGATCAGCATTAACAATAATATACAAAGCTTGTAAAATCATGAACAGGAGTGAAGTGTTACTATTATAGCAAAATAAATATACACAGATGAATAATTGTGTAATATATGCAATGGAATTAAAGTAACACTACATAAAACTGTACAGCAATAAAAGAACAAAACCTCAGTGAGAAGGGGCCCTCTGCACAGCCTCGGTCAACATGCTATCAATCAAGAATTATTCTCACACAACATGTAAGAATAGAGTCTTCTTTTATATCTCAAAACAAAGTTATCACAGTGGGACTAGTGTCATGGCACAACAACTTAACAGTGAAATTACATAAGCAAAAAGACTAACTGTATGCGTTTGGAAACACGTTATTTATAACAAGAAACTCACAACTGTTTTCCTATGAAACTATGCTGACAGAGGACACGTAAAGGACAGCGTCCATGGATTTAGCATCATGGTTGTCGTGATTATGCAATCTATTGAAAACGGTTGTTCGATTCACATCGTGGGGCAGCCTACAGGTGTCAGTGTGCCTCTAGAGATCTAGAAATGGCCACGAATACTTCACGTGGTTGAAAAAAGAGTCCAGCTGTCGTCGGACTCCTTCGTTAGACCATTCTTTGACCATCGTTGACCACAACTTTCTTTGACGAATTCGGCTAGACCAATAGGACCTGATCCATGTCCAGGTCATTTCTAGCTTGCCCACGTGTCTAGTTTTACCGAATGACACCTGCAACCTACAGTTTAACAAAAACGGCTACAGAAAGTTGAACCAGCTGCGGAAAGCAGCTGCATTCCGTAGCTCATAAGCAAAAATCTAATTCAAACAGCAAACACAAAGACATAGTTAAAAAACCACTTTAAATGCTATTTTATGATTAATATGCAATGATGTTGATAGCTTAAGAGGTCCAGGTGAATGGAAAGAGTCTAGGAAAATGTGTAGGAAAGATGCAAGTTCAGAGCTCAACATACCCCCACTATGAAGGTGTTTCATGTCCCCATGCAACCAAAACTTTGACCATCTTTCCTTTAGTTCATGTGCTCTGAGACCTCTGCCAGCACATCCAACCCTCTTCTCCTCTTTCTTGGTACTGCAAACATCCTGGGCTTCCTCATTACGCATCTGAACTTGAGGTTGATAAGTGCTCTACTCAACCTCCTGCACTTTTTCTTCAATTTCATGTTCTTCTTCTGCCACAGCCCAAGATGTAACATGGTGTTGTCATGAATGATCTTATCCAATCTGCTTTGTTCCTTTAATGTTTCATTCTCTCTCTTGATGTGTCTATTTAAGACCTCAAGTTCAAAAATTTCTTGTTTCAGTGATTGGATTTGAGTTTCTTGTGTTGTGTGAGGCTGGATAGATGAAGTGCTTGGACATGTGACTGTCTTCTCCAAGGATTCTATATAATCATACATCTCTTGCTGATTCGAGTCTATCTCAGGTGTAGTTTTCCTTGGGCTGACCCCAAAATCCTGTTGAGAAGGACTAATCTCCAAATCTGGCCGAGAATGACTCATGTCAAATTCTGGCTAAGAAAAGGAAGTATGGTGTGGGCTATGGCTAGGAGGAATTGTTGGAGGATTTTCCGGTGTTTCCCCTCCTAAATCAATAAAGTGAGGCCCTTTGATTTGTGTTGTCCTTAATTTCCCTTCAAGTATGGAGCTTCTCCTTAAATGTTGTGGACTAGTGTCTTCTTCCTCCATACTCTATTTCTCTTTTCCTTTCTTCTTGGCTGCAGCTGATTGTTCTTGAAGATAAGCTAGTCTTTCAGACAATGTTTGGTGGTCTTCTTTTTGGGAATGATCTGGGGTTTGATATACAGCTTCTATGTTTCTTTTCCCTTTTGGTTTTCTTTGCTCCTTATCCTTAGTTCTCTCCTTCCTTCTTTCAGGCAGCTTATCTTCTTGATTAATTTCTTTGGCTGTGTTGGTATGAGTGTCTTGAATTCTTACACTGGTTTTCTTCGTCTTACTCTTCCTTGCTAAACTTCTCTCTGGTGTTTCAGGGGGATCTTGAAAGAAATTTCTAACCAAAAATTGTTCCCAGGTGTCCTTCTTTTCTTTCAACTGTTTTTCAATTAAAATTTTCACAAGCCCGTGATGATATAGGTGGGGTTTTACGTCCTCCAAATTATTTTGGACAGTTACGGACATCTTTTTCAAACTATTCAGTAAAAAGTAAGGCAGATTGAGGGTTTGGTTTTCTAAGAAATTCATCAGCAACCGGGTGTGATACATATACATTGACCTAAAACATCCCTCACAGGTAATGAACTTTTGAATAATCAACAATAGACTGGCCCACTTCTCTTCTAAAGCATGGACAAGGATTCCTCGTTTAAAAATAGTTACATCCATACCTGGATTGCATAGGATAACTCTCCAAGCCTTCTCGTCAAAGCTCTTCTTTTTGAACCAGCGTTCTCCCTCCTCTGGAAGTTTTGTAGCAGCTGCTATAGATGCCTCAGTGACTGTAAACTTGAGGTCTCCAACTTCCACCTCCAGGCCATTAAAAGGCCTTGCAAAAGTCTTTATAATCTCCTTGTTGTAGCCCTTGAATTTTTTAATGAACCGTAGCCACCTTGCCTTCTTCAGTATGTTTTTCACTTGCGGGTACCCCTCCATAAACTTGGACCCTTTCGGTTCTGCCCTCAACAATAGACCCATTCTTTCCTTCTGTCTTAAGATAATTTTGTGTGAGGAATGGATTTAGCGGAGGTGAGATGATTGGGTTAGCGGGAGTGAATAGGGTTTATGGAGAAAACCAGTGACTGTGAATGGAAAATAGAGAACAGGTAGCGAGAGTGAATTCACAGAATGGAGCGGAGGCTTATGTGAACAAGGTAGAAATGCAACCGTGACTTCAATAGAATAGTAGGGGAGTAAAGTGAGCCCGACAGAGTTTAAAACTGGATGGCTGCGGAGTAGACGTAAACACACTCATGAAATGGCTGGGGAATTTTTGTGTTGGAGGAGAGTTGTGATCAAATCGACCACGTCCCCATGATTACAGGTGGAGTGTCAAAGTACAGCCAAACGCGAGTTAAATCCAAGGGCTGATCATGAGGCCATTTGAAAAATAAATGCACGGTTCGTGGAGGAATCATAGGTCGTGGAACGGTTATGGAGGCTATCAATACCAATCATTGCATATAGTGGAGCTATAGTGGAGCTATGGTTTCATAGCTATGTAAAAATGTGCTTTGAATGCTATTTGAAATAAATTTCCACTCATACCTTGGAATTTTTGCCACTTTTTTGTCCATTAACCTTTGATCAGCTTCTCCTTGTTGATGCTTTTAGGTGCCTCATGTCATCATAATATGTCCTTGGTCAGACCTGCATTTGATTTTTATTATTTTTGACTATCATCTGACTGCCAATGTTGAATGACAGGGTGCTAGCTGCAGAAACAACAACTAGCTGCGGAATCAGTTTGTAGCTGCGGAAACAGGATTCAGCTGCGGAAACTGACACAATGATCACATGATTGAATGGAGATGGATAAATGATGACTGAGTGAATGAAAACTGGTCATGAAAAGTCTTTTATTGGTGGAATGAAATGAAATAAAATGAGATGAAATGGGTGGAGTGGAGTAAAATGAACGAAAGTGACATGAAATTGTGGAATGAGAGAGAGAGAGATTTTTTTTTTTTTGGAAAATATAGGGCGTCAGAAGACTCTGATTTTCGCCCTGTGTTTTCTGTATAAGACTGCCAATCTGTGATTGGTTTTCAGGCTTATACAATTATATTTTATTTTATTTTATTTTTATTATTTTTAAGAATAGAAAAAGATCAAGGATTAGGCTGGTGGAGAAGAAGGATTCTTCTTCACCAGCCTTATTTTAGAATTATCCTGAAATATTTTGACAAATTCCTCCTTTGAGAGTGGCTTATGATAGATCTTTAATCGATGACCATACAATAAGAGGAGTTTGAAATTCATCAATGGTTTTGATTCTTATTGCTCCATTGCTAAAGACTTTGTCAATCTCATATGGCCCAAGCCAATGAGTCTAAAATTTACCTTTGAAGTCTTTAAACTTGGAATCAAATAGCAATGCTCAGTCTCCTTCTTGAAACTTTTTCTCTTTGATGTATTTTCCATGCCACTTAGCTCTTTGATATTGAACTAGATTAGTTCTTAGGATTGCTTCTTGTCTGATCTCATCTAGTTCATTCAACTGCTCCATTTTATGCTTTTGGGCTTCTGATAGATCCATTCCCAATTGAACTGCCATCTTGAAAGTTTTAACTTGGAACTCTATGGGAAGCAAGACTTCTTTCCCATAAACAAGTTCATAGGGAGAATGTCTTGTTGTATTCCTCCATGTTGTTCTATAGGCCCATAAGGCTTCAAGAAGCCCTTCTACCCAATCTCTTCTATGTAGATGAACAGTTTTGGTAATGATGCTTTCAAGAACTTTGTTTGTAGACTCCACTTGACCATTTGCTTGCGAATGGTAAGGAGTAGATTTTTTGTGCTTGACTTTGTATTCTTCCATCAGCTTCTCCACCATGTTGGATGTGAATTGGCTCCCCTGATCTGTTACAATTTCTCTTGGAACACCAAAATGAGTAAAAATATCCTCATAAAGAAAACTAATAACTGAATGCTCAGTAGCAGAAAATAATGCTTTGGCTTCTACCCATTTAGTGACATAATCAGTACATACCAATATATACTTTTTTTGTTTGGATGGTGGGTTAATACGTCCAATGAAGTCTAAAGCCCATTTTTCAAAGGGTTCGATGAGTACCTGTGGTTGTAATGGCATTTCATTTGAAAGGGTAGGTTTCCCCACTCTTTGGTAGTTTTCACACCTTTTGACATATTGTTTTGCATCTTTGAAAAGGGATGGCCAATAATATCCTAAAGAGAGGATTTTATAGACTGTCCTTTTGTCAGCAAAGTGTTTGCCGCATGGTTCATCATGACATGCTTTGAGGATATTAGGCATTTCATCTTCCCTAACACATCTTCTGATCACAAGATCTGGCCCTATTTTAAACAATTCGTTAGAAATCCATGAATATTTTGAACTCTCCTGAATAATCTTCCTTCTTTCACCGGGAAATAAATGTGGAGGTAGTTTCCCTGTAACCAAATAGTTAGCTATATCTGCATACCAAGGAGTCTTAGTAGTTACTGCAAATAAATATTCATCAGGAAACTTGTCCTCTACAGGAGAATCTTCTTTAGTATTCTGAATCCTAGACAAGAAATCAGCTACTGTATTTTGTTTTCCTGGTCTATCCAACACAGTGATATTGAATTCCTGTAAAAGTAGGAGCCACCTTGTAACTCTGCTATTAGTAACAGGTTTGTTCATTAGATATCTAATTGCAGAATGATCAGTATGAATAAAATTTTCATAGCCTTTTATATAATGTCTGAACTTATTGATTGCATGAACAACAGCTAAGAATTCTTTTTCAATCACAGTATAGTTCAACTCAATGGGAGTTAAATTTTTACTGGTATAGTAAATGGCATAAGGAACTAGATCTTTTTGTCCCAACATAGCCCCTAAAGCTGTATCTGAAGCATCTGTAGAAATATGGAAAGTAAGTTTCCAATTTGGTCCTCTCAAGATGGGTGCTTCAGATATTCTTGTTTTCAAAGTTTCAAATGTTGATTAGCAATCAGGATCCCATTTAAATTCACATTCTTTTGTAAGCTGTTTGAAGACTGGAGATGCTATTTGGTAAAGTTTTCTATAAATCTTCTATAGTATCCAATAAATCCCAGAAAACTTCTAACATCAACAATTTGGAATAGGCAACTTGGAGATGACTTCAACTTTTGATCTATCAACTTTAATCCCATCCCCTGAAATGTGATGTCCCAAAATAATACCTTCAGTAAACATCATAAAGCATTTTTCATGGCTTAATGAAAGGTTTGTTTCTTTACATCTTATAAGGACCTTTTCCAAATTTCTAATGCCTCTTCAAATGAATCACCATACTCTGTAAAATCATCCATATAAACCTCTACACAATCATGGACTAGATCAGAAAAAATTCCTAGTACTACTCTTTGGAATGTTGCGGGTGCATTACATAATCCAAAAGGAAGCACTTGATAAGAAAAAGTTCCCATGGAAAAGTAAATGTGGTTTTATCTTGATCTTCAGGTGCTACTGAAGTTTGATTATAAACAACTAAAACATCCATAAATGAAAGTACTTCTTTTGCCTGCTAATGTATCTAATACTTGATGTAAAGGGCATGGAAAGTGTCCTTCAAAGTTGCTTTAATTCAATTCCTTGTAATCAATGCATACCCTCCATTTACCATTCTTTTTAGGTACTATAACCAAAGGAGAAACCCATTGGCTATCTGAAATTGGATAAATGAAGTTTACACTGAGTAGTTTTTGGAGCTCTTCTTTCACTATCTCCCTAAGATTTGGATTCATCCTTCTCTGAGGTTGTCTGATTGGTCTACTATTTTCTTCGATATAGATGTGATGAATGCAAGTCTTAGGGTCAATACCTTTCATATCAATATACTCCCATGCAAATGCAATAGAATGTTGTTGTACGGTTTCGGTTAGTTCTTCTTGTTGTGACTTTTCCAAATTTTTGTTGATATTCAATGTTTTACATGGAAAATCTCAATGGTGGAACTACCGAACTTTTCCATAGAGTAAAGAAACATTTGTCTTGATGATAAATACTCAATGTCAGAATCTAACTGAAATTATGTGTGGTCATATTCTGAAAATGTTTCAAAGTTTTCTAATGTGTTCAGAATTTGACTATCTTCACTGATTTCATAAATGGTAAAGACAGGTTGTATAGTGTCCTCATCATCGACCCATTCATTGTCTCCTACTTTTGTAATTGCTTTTGTTGGAGGATACAAATTGAATTTCTTTTTCAAATTACCATAAAAAATGTACATATCCCCAGATCTACAACTAATGAAAGCATCAGTTGTGGCTAGCCAAGGTATTCCTAAGATAAGTGGGTGCCCTCCTAGATTACTCTTGGGAGTCAAAATCGTGAAATCTACTGGATATTCCCAAGAATCTAAGGAGACTGAAATATCTTCTAATACACCGTCTGGTTTGATTATTGATCTATCTGCAAGTTGCAGTAAAGTAGGTGTAAAAACAAGATTAGGAAGTTTAAGTTGTTCCATTGTCTGTCTACTCATAATGTTGATAGCAACCCCTAAGTCAATTAATGTGTTTGAAATTTCTATCCCATTTATATGTGTCTTGACAATTGAACTACTTGGATCTACATACTTATGCATGGTAATTTTTCCCACCAGGTGGATTCTTCTTGTATCTCTTGGTTTCCTTCCTGGTCTTTTGAGACTCAATTCCTTTATTGTTTTTGCTAGAATAGGAATCTCTCTAATGGCTTGTAGCAAGGGAATGTTGATATAGACATTCTTTAATTCATCTAGAAAATCATAGTCAGGCAACAAGATTTGTTTTTCCACCTGTTTGTCAATTTGTAATCTTTCAGGGAAAGGAGGTGTAGATGAAGATACAAGTTGCTCAACTATAGGAGTTGTGGGGGTTGACTCTTTTTCTTTCTCTTTTTGAGTGTTTGAGTTTTGAAGAGATGCTTCCTCAGAACCCTTATTGACTTTAAGAGATTCCTCCTTAGAGGTATCTTGCTCTTGGACATCTATAGAAGGTTTTTCTAAAACTCTACCAGACCTGAGTTGTACATCATTGAGAGGAACAATCATATAGGTAGGAAATTGTTGTCCTTCTATCATATAAGTATTCTGAGGATTTTTATTGTTAGGATTTGGCAATGGCTGAGTGGGCAGT